>LJJS01001748.1:198950-234017 GCA_001447215.1 Diaporthe aspalathi
AAAACAGGTCGTCGCTAAGAAAATAGCGACAGCCTCGTGACGAGGCCTGGGTCATAATAGAGAGTCTTTAGACACCCTTGCCACGCCTTTCCTGGGAGGCTCTGCCGGCATCCTCGGCCAGCCTCTTCATTTCCTCCTGTCTCTTCTTCTCCGCCTCCTCCGCTTCACGTCTTTTCATGGCAGCCTCGCGGGCCTTCTGGCTGTCTTCGCCCTTCTTGATGAGTTGGTCCAAGTCTGAGGTCTTGACGATGTTGTTGCTCATTTCGTCAGTATGATGATTGCTCGGACCAGCTTTGTTGAAGTGGAAAGTTTCTGTAAGTTTGCAAGAGCAGTGAAGAGGTTTGACAATAGCGATGAGGTTAAGTTGAGAAGGGAAGAGAAGGGAGAGGAGGAAGAGGAGGCAGTTGCCCTGGATTTATGCTCATTTCTCGAGTGATGAAGCAGACGTTGGTGCCTAGTCCCTCCTCTCCCTCTGGCCCGCCTCTCGCCTCGTTCTTATTAGCTGCAATCGTCTGCAGCCCTCTCTGAGTGGCGGCAACATTGCATTCGAGGCTTCTTCCCTCTCGACGTTGGCGGATCGGCCGAATGAGAGGGTTGTGCTCCATTGGCTTGGCATCGGTGCGCGAGTGAACAGAGCGCCTATGGCAAAGAATAAGGCGCAGTGAATTTCGGCACATCAGCATTCTATGCCAGCAGTTGTCGCAATGGGACGAGCCAGGCTACGCCTTGAACGGCTCCTTTACTGACTACTCCGTTTCCTGGCTTCAAAGTTTCTAATATTCCCCTTCTTCTTTCTCCGTCATTTCTTCTCTCTTCATCAAAGTTCTAACTCAAGTTCTCGGGTCAGTGGAGAATGTAAAGCCAAATGTTGATTTCGTAACTTCGTCTCCTTAGCTCATCAAAGCTTTGAGTAGTACCGGTGCATGTCGAAAATACTGCATGATTATCCAATAGAAAAGAACAATTCATCGGCGGGGACTGGCTTGGAGCTGAAACCACACGTGCGCTGCATGTGTCTCGCAAAATAAGCCTCTAAGTACAAGAAGCCGGCCTGGGATAAATGTTGCCGGAATCTAAGAACTGCTGGGTCTTGGTAGCCGGGACCATGGAAGCAAATATCCTAAACGAGCCGCTCTGGGACCCTTGTTGACCCCGGGTCGGTGAGCCGTGGGCAAGATTACATGACTAGGGTGAAGAGATACGGATCTATCTGGACCAGGAGATGCGTCACGTTTCGGAAAGGTCGTGATAGTGCTGTGCCTAATTTATTCCCCAGATTGTTTGAGTCAGTCGCAAATATCATGTATCCCTACCGCCAATTCTACCTATATATCTGTATCCGAATACCAGGTAGGTAGCACACAAGCCACCCGTACGTCTTTCCAGCAGAATGGCGTCGAGTCTTCAGGTCATTAGACTACACCCGACCTTCGGCGCTGAGATTGACGGCATCGACTTCGCCAAGCCGATAAGTGATGAGCAGCTGACAGAGATCAAGGCTACTATTGCTCAGGTTAGTCACCACACAAGCAGTCAACACGGATCATCTCTGGCCACCTCCCAGCTAAGCAAGCCGCCGTGATAGTATGGCGTGTGCGTCTTCCGGGGCACGTCCCTTGATGACAGCAGCCAAGTTGAGCTTGCGCGAAGATTTGGGGAAATTGAGCGCCTGAAAGGGATGCCAGCTGAGCAGTCCAGGCTGAAGTCAATCGAGCTGACTGATCAGAGCAACCTTGAGGTTGATGGAACTTTGCTTGACCCCAACGGCATGAAGGCACTGTCCAACAAGGGAAATGAGCTCTTCCACGTTGATGGCAGCTACAATGTGAGACGGACGAGATTCTCCATCCTTCGGGCCTACGAAATTCCACCGCTCGAGGCCGGCGGCAACACAGGTAAGAGATCGATTGTCCTCGGCCCTGTTCAGATGCTGGGGCAATGAAGTCGGAGGACGCCACGTGTCTCAGATCTGACTAAGTAAATAGAATTTGCCGATACTAGGACGGCTTTCTCAGATCTTGATGAATCTACCCGGGGCGAGCTGGTGAGCAAAGATTACGTGACGAGGCATTCTTTCTGGCACAGTCGTAAAACCGCCTCGCCTCAAGCCCTTGAAAAGCTCGACCTGGACCGGTACCCTTTCTCGAGACACAAGCTGGTTCAGCTTCACAGGCCCAGCGGCCGTATGAACCTGTACATACCGTCTCATGTTCGGTGTATCGAAGGGCTGTCCGAGGAAGAGTCAGCGGAGAAGTTGGCCTTCTTGAGGAAGCACGCCACGCAGGACAAATACACCCTCAGCATCGAATGGCTGGGTGTGGGCGACTTGGTTATCTGGGACAACACATGCACGCTACACAGGGCTACGGGGCTCAAGGGTGCCTTCAGAAGGGATATGAGACGCTGCGGTGTAAGTGTGCCAGCCTGAAATCATTCATCCACGGCTCGAGGAAAATGCCCCCAGTAAAGATACGAGCGTCGCGATGCTGACCATTCTGATTCAAAGATATTCGACGATGGCCCTGAAGCGTATGGATTGAACCCACGTGACGATGATCTGAATTTTGCATTCAGCAAAGATGTGATGATGGACATTGTGCGGTCTTTAACGTCCTGAGGGCATACAGTTGGGAACTTGTAATCTATGCGGCAGAATTTTATCAGAAGTGAATTCTACCATGTTACAGTGCAGTGAAGTCTGTACATGGAGTGTTAGGGAGCCGTGCAAATGTACAGTGTGACACCGGGCGCATACTGCCCGTCAGCCCAGCCAGCCGCCAAGCCATGTCCAACGTCTCCACAACCAACGAAGGCAGCAAAGGCACTTAACAAATCTCGCCATCACGTCTCACAACAGACCGCAGCCAACATCTGCTTGCCTTCCGGGAGCCAGGGTAATTTCGAGTCAAGATGGCTTCAGCGGGACCACCGATCACCACGTTCGTGTCATTGCACCCCGACACAGCGTAGGCAATTGGTATAGCTAACTTGTGTGAATCTCCCAACAGCGTCTACGTGCGGAACCTCGAGGAGCGCGTCAAGATCGACCCCCTCAAGGACGCCCTGCGCGTGCTCTTTTCCGAGTTTGGCACTGTCATCGATATCGTTGCGAAGACCAACCTCAAGGCGAAGGGGCAGGCCTTCATCGTCTATGACAACCCCGAGTCGGCCAAGCAAGCCGCCGAGGAGGCCGACGGCTTCGAGCTGTTTGAGAAGCCCATGCAGGTGGCGCTGGCCAAGTCCAGGAGCGATGCCGCAGTGCAGAAGTTCGGAACAGAGGAGGAGTTCGAGCAGCATAAGCGGCGGCGGGCAGCAGAGAAAGGTGCGTCGAGCAGACATCGAGGCTCCTGAGCTAACCACTACGTCTTGGTACCGAAGACTAACTCGCCTTCACACTACAGACAAGAAGAAGGCCCTCGAGGCCGAGCAGCAACGCCTCAAGCGCCCCGCCCCAGGCGGCGACCAGTCTGGCCGCCCGTCAAAGGCTGCAAGAGGTGCTGGTCTCAAGCCAACCGGCCCATCCGCGGCGGCTGTCGTCCCCGACGAGTACCTGCCCCCAAACAAGATCCTGTTCGTCCAAAACCTGCCCGACGACAGCGACGCTGTCACTCTCACAAACGTCTTTGGCCGCTTCGAGGGCTTCCGCGAGGTCCGTATGGTGCCTGGTCGTCGGGGGATTGCGTTTGTCGAGTACGATAACGAAGCGGGCGCTATCGCCGCCAGGGAGAACCTGGCTGGTACTCAGCTTGGAGGGAAGAACATCAAGGTCACGTACCAGAGGCAGTAGGCGAGTCTGCAGAGGTGTCCCACGGGGACCAGAAAACGCCGCGAAAATCACATGCGGCTAACTAGGCGTACTGGATGTAAACATCATGATACTAATTCGACAACACTTTACATGGCTCCTTTCTCGTCCCTTGATGCATGAACTGTTCGCTTTGATCTAGAAAATCACGTCCTCGTCGTCCTCGGCCCCAAGCACATCTGACGGCCCAGTGTTCTCGTTTCCACCGCGTTGCTCGTGCTCGTGCTCTGCTGCAGCCTCTCTCTTCGCCGCCATCTCGGCGTCTAAAGCGGCGTTGTCTCGCTGCTTCTTGTTGGCGACTTTCTTCAGCCGGTAGAACTCCTCTCTGTCCAGCTCGTCGAGCTCCGAGTTGATGTCTGCCGTGCTGATCAGTGACCGTACCCATGAAGTGTATGTATGTGCAATGACTGGCCTACATTTGATGGTGTTCTCTGTCCGGGGAATGATGACGTGCTCGATGGCGTTCACTGTAGATGGGTCAGTCCAGGTCTTTTGCAAGGGGTTCCACGAACACCGACCTCTTCGGTTGACGACCTTGATGACCTCGTCTAGGATCACAAACGCGGTCTGGAGGCTCGCGAGCTCCACCAGTGCCTCGACGGCTCTGGAATATGTCTCCCTACACTTCTGCACTTGTTGGCCACCCTTGCCGAGACCCGTCATGGCAAAGTCGTTGATGCCCTCCTCGGTATAGCTCTCGAAGGCGGGTAGCAGCACACCAGAGACGTTCTCCTGCTTTGCCCGCACCCTGAACCGCGCCGCCTTGACAGACTCTTGCACCTGGTAGCCAATATCTCCCCCGACGGCGTATGTCACCTCTGCAAGAGAGAAGGATGCGATCTGCATCACGCGTCCCATCTTCCTCTTGGCCTCGTCGATCCGCCTTGTGATTTCTGTCCGCTGTTAGATGATCGCAAGTCTCGGTAAAAAGGCACAGGGCCCGGTAGCATGTGCATATAGACTGGATCGTATTCGTACCTCGGAAACGCCTGCGAATTAGATGGTCAGCACGGGGCCATGGGGGGTTGGCCAGTGGTGATCGACGCACTTGGTAAGAGCTTCACTCTTTCGCTTGAGCAAGCTGTGGCCTTGCTCGGCTCCCTTGAGCTTGGCCTTCATCAGCCCGAGGGACTGGCGCGTCGGGAACACCGCCTCCCTTTCCTATCACAATGCGTGAGCAACTCTGTCTTCGCTGCAGCACATGCCGCGACGTGGGATGGGTCTTACTCCAGCTCCAGACATGTTGACGTCTTGCTAGTCGACCGGCCTACAGGTGACTGTGGGCGTTGGAGGTAGTGATCCGGTAGAGACAGCGATGGTGATAAGAGCCACGGTGCGGTGCAGTGGAGTCGGCGGGCCGGTGCAAGCTGGAGTTGCCGACGTTGGGAGCTGGGCTGTGACCTATTTCTGGATGTCGTCAATTGAGGCAGGCCGTGGGAGGAGTGCTAGATAGGTACCTATTAGGTACCTTAGGTAGGTAAGCTCCAGCCTGCCCAGGGCGGAGCACGGGCCCGTGGCGGTCGTCGGTTCGGTAGCGCCCGCGTAAGGGCATGAACCAGGCTAGCAGCCGCGCGACTCAAAAGAAAAAGCAACACTGTGACCTGCACTCACGACGCCGCCCTCAACGCCGACGACAACAGCACCCGTCACCTCCCTTATCTCGACTGGGACGTGGCAGCAGTCAGTGATGTCCTGATTCATGTGCCAGTCCAACCCGCCATATTCCTCTCGCGCCTCCTGGCTGGCCCTCTAGCCGAGATCACGATGCCTGCCATGCCATCGACCGCGCTCACCGGGAATGGCGTCGCACACCAGCCTGACATGACACTTGTCTCCGACGATGACTTTGTATACGAGCAGGACATTCGGCGCAATCCTGGGAGCACGAAACCATGGTTCGCGTACCTCGAGTTCAAATTTCAGCACGGCACCGTGCAGGAGCAGGCTTTTGTCCTCGAGCGCGCCTGCGTACAACTCCCACGATCTTATAAACTGTGGAAATCCTACCTCACTTTCCGTGTCAAGCATGTCGCGAAGCTGAACGCAGCCGTCTTCGCCGCCGAATATCGCAAGGTGAACGCGCTGTTCGAGAGGGCATTGATCCTCCTGAACAAGATGCCGAGGATATGGGAGATGTACCTCAAGTTCCTGATGCAGCAGCCTCTGGTCACCCTTACGCGACACGCCTTCGACCGTGCCCTGCGCGCTCTGCCCATCACCCAACACAACAGGATATGGGCTCTGTACCGACCGTTCGCGAACTCGGCCGGCGGCATCACAGCAGTCAAGATCTGGAGGCGGTACATGCAGGTCCATCCTGAGGATGCGGAAGACTTCATCGAGCTTCTCGTGCAGGAGGGTCTATACACCGAGGCGATTGAAAGGTACATCTTGATACTCAACAATCCGCGCTTCCACAGCAAACATGGCAAAGGCACCTACGAGCTTTGGAGTGAGATGGTTGACTTGATGGTCGAGCACGCCACCAAGGTCAAAACCGGCCATGAGACGGGCATCGATGTTGAGCGGATCATCCGAAGCGGCATCGAGCGATTTTCGGACCAGAGGGGGAAGCTGTGGGTCGGGTTGGCCACGTACTTCATAAGGAAGGGTAGCTTCGAGCGAGCAAGAGACGTCTTTGAGGAGGGCGTCACCACGGTCATGACTGTCCGTGACTTTACCCTGGTCTTCGACTCGTATGCGGAATTCGAGGAGTCAATAATAGGAGCTCTGATGGAGATGGCCCAGACCCGGGCTGAGAAAGGAGCAGTTGACGAGAATGCTGATTTCGACCTCGATATCTGCATGATGCGGTTCGAGCACCTGATGGACCGGCGACCTTTCCTGCTTAACGATGTCCTGCTGCGCCAGAATCCGAACAACGTTAATGAGTGGGAGAAACGTGTGGCGCTATGGGGCGAGAACAAGGAACAGGTCGTCCAGACCTACACAGATGCGATTGCGGCGATACAGCCGAAGAAGGCAGTCGGTGCCTTCCATCAGTTATGGGCCAACTATGCAAAGTTCTACGAGAAAGGGGGCGATATCCGGAACGCCCGAGTCATCATGGAGAAGGCCGTCAAGGTTCCGTTCAAATCCGTGGCCGAGCTGGCCGACATGTGGATCGAATGGGCCGAGATGGAGCTCCGTAACGAGAACTTCGATGACGCTGTCAAGATCATGGCCAAGGCGGTACAGGCGCCAAAACGCTCGACCGTTGACTATTTCGATGAGACGCTGTCACCGCAGCAGCGAGTACATAAGAGCTGGAAACTATGGAGTTTCTACGTTGACCTAGTGGAGAGTGTCAGCTCCCTGGAAGAAACGAAGAAGGTCTACGAGAGGATATTTGAGCTTCGCATCGCGACGCCGCAGACAGTCGTCAATTACGCCAACCTACTGGAAGAGAACAACTACTACGAAGAGTCATTCAAGATTTTCGAACGCGGCCTGGACCTCTTCAGCTACCCGGTGGCCTTCGAGCTGTGGAATTTGTATCTCACCAAGGCCGTGGACCGCCAAATCGGTATAGAACGGCTGCGAGATTTATTTGAGCAGGCCATCGAGGACTGCCCACCGAAGTTTGCCAAGGTGCTGTATCTGATGTACGGCAATCTCGAAGAGGAAAGGGGCCTGGCACGTCATGCGATGCGCATTTACGAAAGAGCGACGCGAGCAGTTTCCGACGAAGACCGAGCAGACATGTTCAACTTCTATATCACCAAGTCCGCATCTAACTTCGGACTGCCTTCGACACGCCCCATCTACGAACGGGCCATCGCGGCGCTGCCGGACAAGGAAGCACGCGACATGTGTCTCAAATTCGCAGACATGGAGAAACGTCTCGGCGAGATCGACAGAGCTCGCGCAATCTACGGACATGCGTCGCAATTCTGCGACCCCCGCACCAACCCCGAGTTCTGGACCAAATGGGAGCAGTTCGAGGTGCAGCATGGCAATGACGACACGTACAAGGAGATGCGCAGGATCAAGCGCAGCGTTCAGGCGCAGTACAACACCGACGTCAACTTCATCGCCTCTCAAGCCATCGCGCGCCAGGCCCAGGCCCAGGCCCAGGCCCAAGGCGATGGCGAGGCAAACCAGGAAGTCATGGACGCCATGGCGGCATTGGAAAAGCAGGCTCAAGCGCCTGTTGGGTTTGTGGCTGCCGAGGACAACCCGCGGGGCGCACCGGAGCCGCAAGGGGTTGCTGCGAACCCAGATGCAATCGATATTGATGACATGGATGAATGATCTTGGGGCATTATAGACGGACGGCGCTTGCTCTTAATCGAGGGCGGCAGAATTCAGAAAACCGATTTACTCGAGTCCTCATGAGGTTCGAGTTGCACAGCACGGAGGCAAGCGGGCAGTCTCTAATTGACGAATCGAATTCATTATACGGAAGCTCTTTCCACCATTAGCTGCGGCCAACTCTCATGAGCTTTTACAAAACTGTTTGTGTGTATGAAAAGGTTCGGCTGACATGCCTGAGGAAACAATGGAAGCAACCCTCCTAGCCCGTCCTGTCCGTCCTGTCCGCCCGGTCCGCCGTCAACCTTGCACATCACAACCCCCTCCCCCATTCAGCGACCGCCAAACCAAGAATAACGATGCACACTCAGAGGGCCGATTTTCATGTGCCGCCGAGAAGCGTACGATAGTGAGCTGCTGCGCCTCGCATCATCGACGGCCCTACTTCTTGGCCGACGGCGCCCAGCCCTTCTCGACGAGCTTGTCGTGGTACTTCTCGGCGTAGTTCCTGTCGACGTGGCCGTCGCGCGAGGCCGGGGTGCTGTAGATGGAGCCCTTGCGGCGTTGGAAGCGGCTGGGCGGCACCTTTGAGGCGTCCCACTCGGCGCTCTGGCGTCTGTCGGCCGGCGGCGATGACGACAGGACGTCCGAGTCGGTGCCGGCCGGGGCGGCCGACGAGTCGAAGGGGTTCTGCAGCGCCGCGAGGCCGGGGGCCTCCTGGGTCGCCGTTTGGTTCTGGTCTAGAGCCGCGTGGGTTGCGGGGTATTAGCATGAAACCGTACCAGCGGGTGGAGCTCTCCATCGTTGGTTCTGTGGGGTAGGGAACCCGGGGAAGGGGACTGCCCGCAAGGGAGCCAAGACGAACCTGTCATGGTGTTTTGATTTTTAGGTGGGATATCAGCTGTGGGCACTGACAAGTCTCTTGGATTGAGTCTTGAGGGTCGAGCTTTTTATGACTGTCCTCGTACGAGTAATCTTGGGTTCGATGAGAGAAGATCTAGGTATTGGGGGAGTAAAACATGAACTAGCAGGTCTCAATAAGTGGAGGTGGTGCGGGTGAGGCAGTGTCTTTGTACTCGAGCAGCTTCAGGGATCGACGAGTGCCGACTAAGCTTCATTTATGAAAGCTTCAGAGGTACACACGCACAGGAACCCAGGACAAACACAACGGACGGGCCAAGCGCCTGGCCTCTTGCCTCTGGCCCCTCCCCCCTCCGGTTGCGTAGCACCTTCGTAACACCTTCGTAGCACACCTCTCTTTCAGGTGCCCTCGGCCTGAGGTACATCTGGCTCTCGGCCATGGGAAGCGGCGACTTTGACACCAAGAGCACAGGCAGGCCGAAGGAGGGCTGCTAGCTAGGTTGGAACGAGGAGCCAAGACGGGCGATCAGCGAGTCTTGGAAGTATCAAGGCTGTTTCTCGTCACCGTCGCTGCCGAATAATGGCAGGCCGTCCCAACTTGTGATTCGCCTCCTCCCCTCAAGCAAAACCTTGGGCCGCGCGGGTGCTCGATGAGAATAGTCTGGGGTAGACAGTTGAGGACAATCCCTGCCGCCACCCAATTATGGGCTCATATCCGCCGCGAATAGACAATCCATCAACTTTTTAGTCGGGCAGGCCAGACCAGCGAGGCCCTCGATCAATAGGGCACGCAGGCACGACATCACCGGGGCTAGCATAGCAAGGTGGCTGTCACGAGAGGATGGCACAGGGGCGAGATCGGGCACGAATATCTGGTGACTTGACTTGTCGTCGTGCTGCGTGCTTGAAAGAGCGTCTGCTGCGCCCCTTCTCTCCCCTCCTCCCGACCCCTCGCCCATTACGTCACCGCCCGCCGCCCCGATCGTCGTCCTCGCCCTCGTCCTCGTCCTCGTCCTCACCCTCGCTCCTGCCACCCTCATATAAAGCAATCAATGTCTAACGTGGCTGCGTGGGCAGCAGCCGGCCAGTGACGTGAGCGACGCCTTCAGGATGGGCGCCCTGTCGTAGCATCGCCTCCCTGTGGCTGCAGTAGCGCGAGAACAGGAAAGCTGTGGGAGGGACGATGGATAAATTAGCTATCTATTGTGTCGAGCAGCCTATCAATATAACCTCTTGGCCCAAGCAACGTGGAGTGACCACCCTGCCACCCTGCCACCCAAGACCATTCGGCGGCCCTCCAGAAAGCTTACACACACCAAGCCCGTGGGTCGTGCTGCCTGGCTGCCTGGGCGTCGACGCCCCAGCAGACCAGCCAGTACCATTGCGGATTGGCGCTGTGGGACTAGCTGGGGTGTCGGGGCGAGCATCGGGGCATTAGGAGGAGGACGAGGACTTGAACCACAGCATATAACGATAGTCCACCCCCGCTAATAGCCCATCGAGGCGGACTTATCTGGAAAAGTGATCGCCTGACCCCGTCTCCCCGGAACGAATATCTGAATACTCAGCCATTTCCCGATGCGCGATGAGCTTTATCTAGCCACTGAGAGGAGCCAGGCAAGGATGTGATCGGCACGCCATAGGGCCACCCCGGGACTTGCTTGGCTCGCTCGCGCCCCCCCCGGATCGACGCTTACACGCTGCACAGACTAGACTCCAGACCTCAACGACCCAATAACACCAACGACACAACCAAGCGACATGCTCCACAAGACAACAGATTACCACCCGGGTGCTGCCGTGCAACGTGTGTGGGCGTGACCTGGCCTATGCCCGCGCTGCCCGGGAGATTCTGTAGCTTCATCCGAGTATGACGAGCTGAAAAGGATGCGAATCAGCCTGGGTCACGGGTTTCGCGAAATTCGAGGCTAACAATTCCAGGCTCTCTCTCAGGTGGGTGGCAGAGGGGAGGGGCGCCTGGCAGCCAGCCCACCAACCAACCAGCCCAACAGGTTGGGAGGTAGACGGGGCAGGTCACGGCTCGAGATCGATACTTGGACTTTGTCCGTGATGGGGCCGTGGGCCGTGGGCCGCTCCGCCCGAGCGGCCGTCGCTTGGGCCGCCCGCTTCGCTTCATGCTAACGGCGCCGCCAGCCCCCGGATCCGGATCGGACGGGCTCAGCGGTCTAGCCCGGACGGCATCATCTCGATGGCAGACCCTAACAAAAGACCGGCCGGGTCCCAACAAGTCCCCAGCCGGCCCGTCTGCTCGGTTAGTCCATTCTGGTTATATCATCATGATGAACTTTCCAAAGTGGAAAGCGCGACATTCTGCACGTTCTTCTCACTCTCACTCTGTCTCTTCCCTCTTGGTATGATAAAGGAATGTAGATTACTAGGACGTCGAGTCCTTGGAGGTCGGATATCTTTGCTAATTACACGGAAAATGTTGATCATCAGGGGCATTGCAGCATTATCAGCATCAGCACCAGTCTCCAGCTCTTTTTTATGTACTTTTCTGCCTGTCCCTTTCCCTCCAGATCCGCAGCAGTCGCTCGCGACGTGCCGCTCAGATCTCCTCGCCGTCCTCGCGGAGCTGGGCGAGGTCCTCCTCGGGGATGTCGAGCGCCTCCGCGTCCTCCTCGAGGGTCGAGGCGCGCTTGACCATCTTCTTGAGCATCTGCAGGTCGCGCTTCATGGCCATGGCCAGGTTGCGGCGAGCGGCAGCGGGCGTGTTGGGCGCGGTTGTGTTGGCACCAGCCATCTGGACTGGGACGACACCGCCGAAGGGACCAGCACGAGCTGGGTTCTGGCAGCGGACCATGCAGACGTTCTCCTGGCCGGCGACGGTGCCAGTGCAAGTGGTGCCAGCTGGGATCTCAGCATTGAGAGGGAAGTCGGTGGTAGCACCATCCTATTTTGAGTCATTGTCAGCATCATGTGTATATACATGTGTGTGTGTGTGTGCAAGTGCCACTTACCCTGTTGCGGCCAGCCTCGCCGGGAACGTTGGTTGTGACCTGGATGTCGGTCCACTCGGCGGCGGTGGCATCGGTGTTGAGCATGCAGGCGTATGGGCCGGCACCGTCACCGTTGACCTGGTGAACGGTCATCTGGATCTCGCCGCCGGGGGCAACCTGGGGCAGCATGTCACCGGTCATGGCCATGATGGCCTTGGTACCGGCGTCGATGTCGTTGTTGCCGCCCCCGAGGGTCTCGCCGACGGTAGCAGCGGCATCACCCTTGAAGCGGGTCGAGTCCTGCTGGCCGGGGTCCCTCCGGGTGGAGTCACGGGGAGTGGCGGGGTCGACACCGAGAGCCATGCCAGAGCCACCGCCGGGGGCAGTAGCCTTGATGATGGCACCGTGGCCAGCCACGAGGGGGATGAGGGCGTAGATGATTGCGGACTTCATTATGAATGTTGTAAAAGTGAATTACCTGATCAACAGGATGGAGGAATTAGAAGACTAAGGTGAAAGAGGCTGGGGAGATCCGGAGATGACTGGACTGAGTGAGCTTGAGCTGATGATGATGATGATGAGGCAGGAATGAGGGTATTGAAGGCGAGTAGGACGTCCAATATATAGAGTCTTGGGGCGAAGCCGGTTGGCGTCGAGCGTAGTGCCTTGGGCTCTTGGGCCGTGAAGCTTCTTCGCCATCAGACGCCCTCAGCAGTCCTCACACCGCGAGTAGTTTCGAAGAATCTACCCATCATCGGACCAAACTGCCAAGGCAAAGGGCGAGCTCGTTGAGAGACGAAGTTGCGATGCCGCACTATGCGGCTCAGGGGTCAAACATCCAGGCTGTCAAGGCCATCATCCAGTGGGCCATATCCCGGTGGTCGAGCAGCTGTCACCGGGCGTGGCCTTTGCGGATCACAGCTTAGCGTTTTGCTTGGCCTCTCGGTTGTGGATTGCAGGGCAAGAGGAGCCGCAATGGAGGCATGTCGCTAATGATGGACCTATCGCGCAGTCGCGTTGCTGGCGCCGTAGTACCGTATGCGGGCCACGCCGTGTCAGGCTTCTGGGATTCTTGTTAGTTGCGGGTCATGAACATCACCTTGGTCGATCACAAACGAAGTGAGGATCACGGTGATCACACAAGCTTCGCCATCCTCTTGGCAACGGCCTAGGGGACCTATCGCAATCGTCGCCGGCAGCGAAACAACATGGAGTATTGCTGTGTGGAAACTGGAGATCCGTCTTGGCTCCGACAGTTTGGGAGCGCCCCCCCCAAAGGGATGCTGCCCAGGGCGGTATCAAGCATCAGGTGAAGTTCTTGGCAGCTGGACTGTGCGGCAGGGACATCACACGCAAGAGGGCATGATAGACCCCGAGTAGGGTCACGGATTAGGAAATGCTGGCGCTCGGACTCTGGTTCAAGAAACATCTCAGTCTCTTGGCGGGTGATGGCGCCGCCTCCCCCTTTCCGCTTGGCAGGTTTCAAACAATTCGAGCCCAGGGTCGCCCGGGACTTCTTGCGGATGGCCTCACGGGGGTTGAAAGTCTTGGCTGAGATCCAGAGAGAATGAATAGCCGTGAGCTAAGCCTTGAAGACACCCTTAGTTTGCCAAATGCCGAGACTTTGAGATAAAGCTTGAGTTCAGGGCTTGAACCGGTTGGAGCGTCGCCCAGGACCCCGGCGCGGATCACCAGGCGCCGGAGCTTCCTCTCCTCACCTCCCAGCCGCTCGAGCGGTCGCACTGCAGCGCAGGTCGGTGATGGCTTCACCTGGCTCACGCACTTATCGACGCTCAACGCGTAGCCCTGTCCGTTTACCGCCTGCCAGGTGTCGTCTCTACTTGGACATGAGTAGTTCGGCCGCATCTCGAACTAGCAACCGCAGTGCCACCCCGAATCCACAACGCCGCATGGAGCCGAGCGAGGGAATGGACGGTTTGATGATTGTGAAATAATCATGATAGCCGCTATCCCATCTGACTTGATAGATGGGACGGCGAGGGGTCGGCTGTCGGAGGCATCGACATGATGAGACCAGCTGCCATAGCCACGATGTCAATCGTGTCACGTTATAAGATACACTCTTAGGCCACTCCGATGGACCAATCGCAAGGCGCAACGAGGGTCGTTTGGCGGTACCGTTTGTGAGACGCGGCGAAACACGGTGCCCTAGACCGACATCGGATGAGCAGCAGTGGCCTGGGAGGCGCGAGTAGTGCTGGAGCAGACCTGCCGCCCACGGTCCTGACTGCCGTCGTTTTGGAGGCCGCAGAGTAACCACCATCCAAAGTCCATCACGAGTCACCCAGGCCGGTGGGCCGGCGATGCGATGCTACCCAGCATGACGGTTCATGTTGCTGGTGATGAAGCCGGGTGGACCTTCAAGTTCAAATGAGGTGGGACTGGTGGTCAAGTGGGCAAGTGGAGCAACCTTGAAGGTTCGGGAAGATTGATGTTTTGAGCCTCAAATGCACCGGGGTTGGACCCACTTCTAGGGCGGCTCCGATTGGCCTGCAAACCATGACCTCAACGTGCCCAGGCCCAGGTGAAGACTTCAGGTAGTATCGCGGTTGAGCATTCTCACACAAGCAGGCAAGCAACTCCCCCTTGTCTTAGGAGCACTACTCGTGCTAATTCCCACCACCATTCCTACTCTACTTTGCACATTGTGCTCCTCAGCCGCGGCCCCCAACGACACGTGCATCTGCTGAAGACTGCTGGGCACGCGCCTGAGTCACTCGCTCGGTGCTGGGGAGCGAGTTAAGGCCCGCACCCTACGTCGGGCAGTTGCGCGGTGAGAAGGTGGCACAGAGCGCCGTCGTCCGAATGAGTCATCTCTTCTCATCGACTGAATGGCCTCGTAAACAAGAACAAGTGACTTATGTTTCGACGCTGCCTACCGACCTCAGTTCGCAGACCGATCGTCTTGACTCCTCTGCGGCCCCAGATGAAGAGAAAGCTGAGCCCTGACAGCGCCAAAATGATCACAACACTGCAGCTGGACCCACTCGAGAAGCAGCTCAAACACCTGCTCCTCGATGTGGCAGCCCACATTGACAAGACTGAGGCCAAGCAGCATGGCGATCAAGTCATCCTGAGGTGGGCGGGCGGCTGGGTCCGCGACAAGCTTCTCGGCAGACCAAGCCACGACATCGACGTCGCCATCAACAGCATGACAGGCGAGGTCTTTGGGAACGAGCTTCGGCATTTCTGTGAAAACCCCGAGAATGTGGCGAGGCACAACCTCCAGCGCGAGGACGTGGGCAGGCTGCACAAGATTGCCAAAAACCCAGAGAAGTCCAAGCAGCTGGAGACGGCCACGGTAAAGCTGTTTGGGCTTGACGTGGACTTTGTCAACCTGCGGACTGAGACGTACACCGAAGACAGTCGGAACCCTCAGGTTGAGTTCGGCACAGCTGAGGAGGATGCGCTGCGCCGAGATGCCACCGTGAATGCGCTCTTCTACAACATCCACACTGGCGAGGTCGAGGACTTTGTTGGCGGCTTGCCCGACCTGGAGGATGGAATCATCAGAACCCCCATGGATCCGTTTCAAACTTTCATGGATGACCCGCTCCGCGTGCTCAGACTCGTCCGGTTTGCGAGTCGGCTCGGTTTTAGCATCGCCCCTTCCACCAAGGAGTCCATGGGTAACACCCGTGTCCTCGAGGCCCTGCGCGCCAAGATCAGCCGCGAGAGGGTGGGCACCGAGGTCGAGAAGATGCTGAAGGGTAAGTCACCCCCGTACCGTTTAGCCGCCACTGTCATCCTGGATGCCGTAGGACACGTCAGGGCCAAGTAACCTGTATGCCTCATGGCTAACGTTGCAGCCCCTTTCAGGAGAGCACCCTCGCGATGCTGTTCGCTTGATTGACCAGCTTGGGTTATATCACACCGTATTTACTGATCCGGTCAATCTCAACACGCCCCGGCCAAGTCTGGAGGGCTGGAGTGCGGCCTACGAGTTTCTGCACGATTCGCCAAAAAATACTGACTCTGTGTACGACGTCTTGGTGACGTCGGACGAGGCAAGATACTATGCTTGGGTGCTAGCTTGCGTGGTCCCCTTTGCCAGGCTCCCGGGCTCTATTCCGGCCAACCCCAAGAAACAACCTCCGCTCGCAACAGTGGCGGCACGTGAGGGCATCAAGGTGCCCACCAAGGTGTCGGACCTGATCACAGCCGCAGTCTGCCACCGTGCGGAAATCTGCGAGCTGAAGAGCAAGCTTTATGGCAGCGATGCGTCCGAGGTTGGGCGAGATACACTGGGAATGGCAATACGAGGCTGGGAAGCAAAGGGTTCGCATTGGCGACTTCAGGTCCTGTTCGCCGTTCTTTACGATGTCATGGTGCAGGCGACGCAATCAGCAGAGCTTAGTGCAACGTCGCATGGCGCCGACAAACTTTCAGGATCGCCCGAGGTGGACAAGACCGGGGGAACCTCAAGGTCAGGTGCGGTGGAGAGGGACTGGAAGGGATTTCTCGACAGCCTCCAGTCGTTGGACCTGATGGACGCTCCATCGGTGAAGCCTCTCGTTGACGGCAGAACGCTCATGCAGGCCCTCGACATCAAGAAGCCGGGCAGGTGGATGTCCTCCGCGTTGGACGTCTGCATGGCCTGGCAGCTCAGAAACCCTGAGGAGACAGATCCGGCAGGGGCAGTTGAGGAAGTGCGAAAACGCAAGGACGAGCTTGGTATTCCCACGTAGTCAGTCCGTCCCTGGTGGCGGATGGCTTTTCGTGCAGGCTGCACATATGGCGGAACAAAAGGTCAAACCAGCATAGCATTAGACTCGGTAGTCAAAAAATGAGATACCCTTTGATTTCAGATGAAGGACAAACAAAAAAGAGGCATGAAAGCAAATCTTCGTTCATATGGACGCCACTTGATGGCGCGTGGAGTTGCCCTCGGCGTTCCTCGAATCTTGGTATGGTAGTAGGCCGCCCCAAGGTCTACCGCTGGAGCTGGGGACTTCCAGGGCTGGAAGCCTAAATTCGCGGGCTCTGGTTGGCCAAGGCGACTATGCTTGGGGCAAACTGCACCCGCTATTGCCACCCTTTCCAGGTGCACGGAGAATTGAGCATCAACCGCTTGGTGCAGCCGCTTCTCTGCAAGCAATTGGTTGGAAGGTGAAACGCATCAACCGATTTACCGGCAGACACGCTCAAGCAATGTCGGCCCTCACCAGTGCTGTTGCCGCCATCGACAGTGTGCACAGAATCCCCCCACTCGCAGCTGATGATGAGTGGCGGTCCATAGGTGCTTGTTCGTCGGCTCAAGCCATCAATCCTCCCATTCTGACTGTTGCCGTCCCGACTAACGTCTCGTCTCATGGGTTGTAGCACTGCCGGGTCATCTCACCTTGACGCGGATAGCGGAGGAGCTTCCAGCCTTGAAACAGACGGCAGGTGCATGGACGATTGCAGAAACAACCGGACGACTGCAGCTAACCCGGCCCTCTCCAGAATACGCGAGCCGGCCTTGTGGCAGTCCTCGCGTGGCTGAAGCACACGTCCAGCACATCACACCAGCCAGAAGACGGCGTCGCGGCCCAGCAGCTTTCTGACCACATTGCCCGGCTGATCTCTCCATGCCCGGATGCTAAGGCAGCCCAGACCCCAGGTACTGTGAAAAAAAGGGATCATATGATGAATATCTTGGCCTTGGTAGCTGATCAGACTGCAGACGATGACTACCCTGAGTACGAGGATGTTGCTCTTCGCAGCCATGAGATAGCACCCTATGGTCTTAGCATTCTGCAGATATTGGACAGGAACTACTCAATCAAGTTCAGCCTTGACACGCTGCTCACCATCATCTCTTTCACCGATGTCGCTGCGACGGATCCGTGGTCGACATGGGAGGCGTGCCATCTCGCACGAGATCTGCTATCACAACAGCTCCTGCACCATTTCAACCAGTCCGACCTGATCGAGATCATCTTGAAGGACTACATTCGTCCCGCCTTCTCAAAGTCACGGCCAAAGGCCGTCACCGCCTCAGGAAGAAAAGCAGAGTTCCCTGAGGAGGAGGATCCTCATCGAGGACTGACAGATGACACCAAAGAGGTGAAGCCGTGGAAATATGAGGATCATCGAGCAATCGCGGTGTTTCACTGGGTGGTCCTCACTACAGACGTGAGTTCCGCATAGAGCCTGAAGATCCGCCTCCCTCTCGGACGCTTCTTCGCAGCTGACAGGATCATGCAGTCTGAGGTCTTGAGCAAGCAGTGGCCCCTTTTCATCCCTGTTCTTCTGGCACTTCTTGACGAGGCCACCACGAGGATCCGGAGGCGCGGCCTTCTCGTCCTGGACGCTTTCCTGGAGAAGTTCCCGCCAAACATACTCCGCGATACCGGTCTTGCCAGCGTTTTCGAAGACGCGATCTTCCCGACGTTACACTTCCTGCCGAGCATCACACCGGAGGATGACTCTATTATCCTGCTTGAGGCGGCCTACACGGCTTTGATGAGCCTGGCCAGGAAAACAGCGGCCAGGACCGGAAGGGCCGAGACACACAACAACGACTCTCCAAAAACAAACCTCCTCGACAAGATGTTGCGCGATGGTGTGTTCTCGGCATACTTTCACGTCAAGGACCATGTTCGCATCGTCGAGGTACTGTTGACCCAGACGGCTACGATTCTGGATGAAATGCAAATCCACGCCGTCAAGCACCTCAAAGTCAGTAAACCATTGTTGCCCGGTGACTCGCCTCACGTCAGCGCAATGGCACGCTAATCCCCTTCCCAGCACCTTATCCCCATGCACAGTGAGGTCTTGTCCAACCCCTTCGCCGCCCTCGCCCCCGCCACGTTATCCGCCGCGATAACGGGCCTCCAGGCCATCATCGCCAACTGCTGGCCGCGCCTCTCCACGCCCGCCTACCAGGACGAGCTCATCAAGGCTCTCGTAGTGTGCTACCTGACGGTGCACGATGAGCGGGATCGGCTAGGCGCGCTCTTCGCAGACCTCGACGCCCAGCTCGTCAAGGCGGCGTCTATGCTCATGGTCGCGGCGAGGGGTGCCGGGGGAGAGGGCGCGCAAGACCTGGCGGGCAAGGAGGCCGTGCTCATAGCGAAGGAGCCGCTGCTTGCTGGGCTTTTTAAAATGAATTAGCCGTCGCACCAATTCTGCCTTGAATGATTTGACAAATACTGTGGGCTCGCTTCAAGTGTATCTGGACATGACTCCCCGTCACGCAGTACCGATGTCCCGAGTTTAAAACTTCCATCTCCGTTGCCCATGGCTCCTTGGACATCCTGCCCGAACTCAGATATCTACGGGCTATGAGTTGCGTGAGACGTATCCCCCAATCAGTTATGCTCTCATATTCCCTGAATTCTTAAGCTTTTATATTTCTAAGTCGTAGTGACGTCCGTAGTTCTGTGAATCGTGATGATCGGTATCACGAGAGAAGAGCTGAATCATGGAAGTCGCCTGGGTAATGGAGGTCGCCTGGGTAATGGAGGTCGCCTGGGTAATGGAGGTCGCCTGGGTAATGGAAGCGTAGTGTCCAAGTCCTTCGCTTCGTATGACAAGCAAGGCGTTGGCAGAGGGAGGCGGCCAACGTCTTACTGCAAACGAACACATACACCCCCGCCCCTTATAAGCCTGGTTATTTTATCTCATAACAACAAAGCCACCTAGGCGGAGCGGTAAGTTCCCCGGATCGCTTTCAGGTCCAGGGTGTCCAGCAAAAGCTGGAGGGGGGGCCAGAGTTCAACTCAGGCAGACAGACTTTTTTTTCTTTTTTATAGCAAAGGCTTTTTCTCGAGGNGGGGGGGGGGAGAGGGGGCATTCTCGGGGTTCCCTCATTTGTAACGTGAAAGGCAAAGGTGAATGCTGCAGTAACGTGTACCTCATAAGGGCATACAGTGCGATCGAATTGCTTTTCATCGCCTTCGTTCTATGCCGTACGCCTTGCTCCTAGCTCATGCTCAACAGCGCCTGAAATGCCAAACTCGATCCCTTTTGGGCCATCCTCCACATGATCGACCGACTCTAGGGAAATGCTCCAAAAACAGGGCTCACCGCGACAGCCTCAAAGAGGTCTTGTCACCACATCGTCAATCTTCAAGGTGCCTCGTTCCCGATCTTCCTCACCACCCTCGTCCGACGAAGCCCAATTCTAGTCGATCGGCTGCTGCTTGAACAGCGACTTGCCGCGCAGCCACTTGCCATATGCCTTGTAACGCTTCTTTTGGGCGTCTTCCTCCTTCACGGTGAGAGGATCTTCAACCACTTTCAGGAGATCGGAGTACATGTGGTAGTAGTCCTCCGCGTTGCTCGTGCCCGGGGCCCCCGACGAGGACCCTGGAGGCACGAGGAGTAGGCCTTCACTCTGCCACGCCCCGTTGAGGTACTCCTGGTACTCTCCTTCCACTGCTTCGGCCGGGGTGTCGGCTGACACGACGAGGGGGAGGTTTTGTGGGTGACTGATGTATCGATCGTAATCCTCTGCCTCTTGGTTGCTGACGGAAGGATTGAGGGATTCATGTACGACTTTGGTGAATGTCCATTGTGCTTGTCGCGATTTCTCCTGTGGTGTGGGCTTCGTCTTGGGCCGGTTGGGGTCTGCCGGCAGTTCCACATTGCCATTCACGATGGGAGTTGAGGGCTCCTTCATGATGCCATGAGGACTGCCGTTGTGAAGGGCCTTATCATGGACCCCAGGTTGGAGCCATCTCTGAAGCGATATCCCGCCTTTGTTTGCACTGCCTCCCCTTCCAGACCTGATAGAACCTGTGTCGTCATCACCGTCGGCCTTGGCAATCTCGTGGGGGTCCAGGATGGTGACGCCCTTCTTGTGTCGCCTCTTGTCCGGAGAGTCTCCGTCTGCGTCGGTGCGGACGCGGAATGGGCTCAGGTCGTACCGTCCGTCCTGCGTTGACTTGAAGGGAATGTACTTTATGGTTGAGTTCATCTTGTAGGGGAACATCTTCTGGAAGGATGAGAGAGTCAACGGGCGGTAATACTCCAGCCAGTAGTCATCGAAGTACGAAACCGGCAACTTGGCCTCGGCGCCCTTTGGCGGGCGGTAATTGGGCAGCGAGCGTTCTTTCAGGTACTCGGCAGTGTACCACTTGATATAGCTCCTCTTGCTCGTCACTGACCATGTTCTCGGGCTAGCATGGTGCAGGTAGTAGTCCGTCGCCAAATCCCACAGCATGGGCTGGCCGTGTGCGAAAATGTAGTTGCCAAGGAACAGGTTGTAAGCCTCCTGCCGCTGCCCGTCCATGAAGGAGTTGTTGTAGTATCGCTTGAAGCTCTCGATCATGTCCCGCGAGTGACTCGTCCACTGGTTGATCTTGCGGTATGTCTCCATGGTGTTGACGAGTTGCGACCCGCCGTATTGCACCGCGATCGTGTCCCCATGGTCGTGGTACATGTGTGTGAACAGATTGACGGCGTCAGTATCATACTCTATGGCAGTGTCGCCCAGAATGCCCAAGGCATGTAGTTGGTGGCCGAGAGCACGTTTCCCAATGACAAACTGCGCAGCGTTGGTACGGTCGAGGCAGTCAATACAGTTCGTCCTTGCTACGCCGTTCTGCACTCTAATTGCACTGATAACCCCGTCGCCATTTTGGAAGAAGCCGGTAGTTAGCACCACTTCCTCGGCAATGTTCTCCAGGGTCTGGATGACATCTTGATCTCGGGCCTTGGCGGCACGGGACATATCCCAGTGGCGTTGGATGATCTTGTGCTTCTCAGGCAAGAACTGGTTGAGATATGTGATTGCTTTGCGATACTCTTCCAGCAGCTTTGATTCACGTGGGGTTCGCTCTTTCGCCTTGACCAAGTTGAGCACATATATGGGCGAGCCATAGCGCTCGAACAGGTTGTCAAAGTGCAACGCCGCGGCGCTGTAAAAGGGGTCGACGAGATTCAGCTCGATGGGCGGCTTAGGAGTGACACCCGTGTTGTCTTGGGTCCAATACAGCGGAATGGACCCTCGGTGTTGCACGTAGGATGTGTAATCGGGACTGGCAAACAGCTTGCCACCAGGGGCATGGAAGGAGGTGGTCAAGGCCTCTGAGACGATCTGCTCTGTTTCGACGTCGTTGGCCACATAGCCAAGATCGTTAGCTCCTCGCTTGAGGAAACGTGCGCCTGCGAAATAGCGAGATCGCCTCGCAATGATTGTGATGAAGGCAGTCCGGCCGTAAATCGATACGGAGGCCTGGTCGACATATCCGTGAATGATGGGGCGACACCAATCAAAGGGGTCCTTCAAAGCATCGACGGCGGGCTGGAGAAGGTGGCTGTTCCAGACGAACATTGTGTTGTGGTTGTCATCCACGAAGCAAGGCAGCCCGTTGTTGAGGGCGTTGCGCTCCTTGCTTATGTTTTCCTGCAGCGTCCGAGTGACGTCGTAAGAGTAGCTGTAGTAGAAGGAGCGTGTAAGGTCGAGGTTATTCAGAATAGAAAGGAAACGAGACTCCTCGGCATTCCGCTGGTCAGTCTTGTACTTGGCGGGCGTGAGCGGTATGAGCTCCGTTCCCTCGATCTGGTAGATGTAGTGGCCACCGACCATGGCGACGATGCTCCTCTTGGTTATCAGCAGCATGTAGTATGGCCCCGTGAACTTGATGAAGCCGAGCAGGCCCCAGGTGGTGCACTTGAGCCTGATGCCGCCAGTGCCCTTGTTTCCATCGTCGATGGTGTCAAGGAGCTGGTTCATCTGCTTCTGAGAGTAGACGATCTTGTCATCGGTGATGCTGAGGTCGCTATCATCCACCGTCCTATCTATCTTCAAGATACGGTACCGCTTCTCCGTGACGTCTCCGCCGACAATGTAGTACCTGCTGGCCGTCTCGTACAGGCTGAACTTGTGCATCTTGTGCGCCAACCTCCTCCTCGGCCGGCCATCCTCGCCGACCTCTTCTGGGCCAGTGGTGCCATCGTACTCCTCCTCGGATGCGCCGCCAGCACCGGCCCTGCTTCCCGGGTCCGGGCTTGAGGTTCGGAGGAAGGGCTTTGCGATTGTGTGGTCGTCTCCGTCGTCATTATCCTCTGGCGGTGGAGCCTGAGAGGCT
Source organism: Diaporthe aspalathi (assembly GCA_001447215.1). NCBI lineage: Eukaryota > Fungi > Ascomycota > Sordariomycetes > Diaporthales > Diaporthaceae > Diaporthe > Diaporthe aspalathi. The sequence goes on from LJJS01001748.1 coordinate 221,873, forward strand.
GACTTTGGGGGCACAGGCCCCGACTCGTCGTCAGGGTCATTGCGAAGCTGGGGAAATAAGGCCTGGTCGCCAGCCTCGACCGGCTGTTCCAAGACAGAAGCAGTTGGGGGGCTGACAGTGCCAGCTCCAGTGCCACCGGCGGCCGGAACAGCTCCATTGGGGCTGGTGAGTGGTATAGAGTCTGGCCTGGCATCGCTGAATGTGCTGTCCATGATTTTGGACCGGCGTCGAGCAGGCTTGCGTCAGAGGAACAGAACGGGCTCTGGACCGCCGGGTCCTGGAGTTCCCCTGGGCTTCAGAACATCCAGGAAGAGAATGACGCGTTGTGCTAAGCCTGCCGCTGGTAGACTGACTACCTGATGTTGCAGCCGATAATGCTAGTGGTGATGAGTGAGGTAGGGGTGGGTGTCACCAATGTACCTAGGTACCTCCTAGATAGGTGGACAGACGACTACACACACACACACCCTACCTAAGGTACTAAGTATCTAGGTACCTAGACAGCTAGACTACGGTCTGGACTGCTGCAACTCGGCCATTGCAAGTCTGGCGACATCAGCCCTTTCCTGGCCGCAACTCCCGATGCTGAGTCCCTCCCATATTCACTCCACTTGAACCAGCATGCCACCGAGCGCCTAGGTCCAAGGGAATATTCATGAGCCTGCTCCAAGCGCGGCAGGTCCAGCACACTCCCTCTTTGCCGTCCTGCGCCACCAATCCAACTCCCCGACGACCGACCGACCCAGACAGCCCACCACCAAGCCCGCGCCCAAGCCTGAGCCCCAGACAGCGCCCGCAACCGCGCCCTCAACCGCGCCCAAGCACGCAGCCTCGCCTCACCCTGTGCAGGCTGGCCGAGGAAGCAGAGTCAGCCGTCTACTCGGCTCACACTTACGATCCCAGCGCTGCGAGACCCCCGCCGACGCCTCTATGCAGGACAATGAACATGTCCCGGAACCCATCAGCTCCCCGCCGATGGCGGCATCCTCCATAAGGCTGCCCAAGAGGCAGGCCACCCTCGACAGCATCTCTCTCTCCCAATCCGAAGCAAGCCTCCCCCAGCGACGGTCCCACCCCTCTGCCGCCAGCCTCTATGCCTCGACCCTCACCCCCCCGGGCTCGAGGTCCATGTCTCCCGTCGGCAGAGGATCTCCCGCTCGGCCCTTCTCCAGAGCAAGATCTGGCTCCGTGACCCTGACTCACTCCCTCGTCGACACCGATGCGGCCATCGAGCCCGGTAATCCGCTGAATCTGATTCTCAAGGCACTTGTCCCACACATCTCCATATACGCCTCACCGGACACGGATGGCCTGGTGAGGGAGAAGGGCTTCGACCGCGGTCTTTGGGAGCTCCTGCGACCATTCGGCGAGCGTGTACCGGGCAAGGTCACTGTTAGGGACAGCAACGGGTCGAGCAGGTCGTGGGATGATTTCTCGGTTCGGTTTACTCGGTTTGGGGAGCATGTTGAGCCACCGGACGGGCTGCTAAAGAACCCCAACGGCCAGGCGACGAGCCCAGCAGTATCGGCGAGACGGGTTGCAGACGTCGAGGAGGTGGTGAACAGACACCTGAATTATGCGGAGCAGTCTTTCTCAACCCTCATACAGCCCAGCACGCCGACGACCCATGGCCTGGACATGGATGCGACGTCTCCCTACTATGCGCTGTACCTCAGGAGGCTGCTTTCTGGCATCCCTATTTCTGCGCACGAATCCTGGGCTCACCCCGTGGCCTGCGTGATCGCTGCGAGCTCACGAGAACCGGCCCCAATTGAGACCTTCCGGAGGCTTTACCACGAGTCTACCAATGGTGACAGAAGGCTCCCCCCCTGGGTAGATGGTGAATATCTGCGCTACTACGTACTTGTGCACGATGAAGAGAATAGTGACATCACCAAGACAATGGCCTTGTTCGACCAGATGAAGAGGAATCTAGGCCTGCACTGCCACTTGCTCAGGATACGAAGCAGCGCCAGTGTCGAGACTGACGACGACAGCATACCGCTGCCTCGAAGCGAATGGATGCCTGCCCAAGAGGAACTCGTTGACATAGAGAGGAGTGAGGCCCAAGGCGGGCCTGTAGATCTGACAAGATACATCTACGAATCAGACGCGACGGCGATACGGACATTCATCCGTGAGATGGTGACGCAGTCCGTAATACCGACAATGGAGCGCAACATTTCCGTCTGGAACGACCAGGTCGCTTCAAAACGGAAAGGCATAAGCGGGAGGTTCATCACCCTGTCGAAAAGATGGACAGGCTTCGCCAGTGGGACCAGGAATTCCACTGGAAGCTCCTCCTCGAGCAATTACGAGGCGTCGGGATACTATAGGCCAGACACGCCCGAGGCTATCATGCGGAAACTGGCCGATTACGCTTTCATGCTGAGGGACTGGAAGCTCTCCATGTCAACATATGAGCTGCTGCGGTCCGACTTCAACAACGACAAGGCGTGGAAGTACCATGCCGCCGCGAACGAGATGACCGCCCTCACGCTCCTGATAATGCCGCAGAACATGTCCTCCAAGACGCGGCTGGACAACATCGTATCCATGCTCGACCAGGCCTCATATTCTTACAACACGCGGTGCAGCTCACCGTACGGCACACTGCGGGCCATGGCCCTGGGCCTCGAGCTACTCCGGATGCGCGGTGGGTCTGCGGTGGAGGAGGCTGTCAGATGGGGCACGCGCATCATGGAAAGCCGCCTCACCGGGCAGATCGGTGACGCCCTGTTCAAGGAGCGCATGGCCGTGTGCTGTGCTACGAAACAGGGAGTGGGCTCCCTGGGCTGGGGCAGCTGGCGGAGGAAGTCGGCATTTTGGAGCGTCCTCGGTGCCGAGGCATGGACCAACCAGGGCAAATACATCCCAGCTCAACGGTGCCTCAATGAGGCGAGGAACATGTACAGCCAGCTGGAGAGCGAAGATGGGATCGGCGGGTGGGCCCTGGCGAGCGAGCACATGGCGCAACTCCATCTGAGGCTGAAGGACGGGTTGGCTATGGACGGGCTAGAGGCCCCGGCGCCGGAGGCAGACGAGATCGAGCTGCTGGAGGAGGAGGAGCCAGAGCGTCTGAGCAAGAACAAACGCATGTCGAGGAGGCTGAGCCTGGCAAGCCCTCCCGCCGCTGTTCTGGAGACGGCCCCGCTGGCGGACGACACCGAGAAGGGGGTAAAGGAGGCCAATGACGGCTTCAGTTAGGCTCGGCAGAGAGGCGAAAGAATATTGATCATGACGCAAGCCATGTATACTCATGATAGATCCAGACTATAATCTTGCGAGGTCCAGGGCCCGGGCTAGACGTTGAGGAATAGACCGTGCCAGGCCAGAGCAGGCGAGGCTAAGTGGCACCACGCACCACATCTCCTATTGAGGCGTCGCGTCGCGTCATGAACGGTTAGGGATGAACGGTTGTGGACATCAACCAGGTCGTAGATGGTCACGATACACCATACATAGACAAGGCAACCCCCAAAGAAGCCTCAGGCCTTAGTCTCCCCCAGCTTCTGCGCCACGAGATCCACGAGCCCGTCCAGGCTGTCGGCCAGCGGCACCCCGTACCGGCGGCAGACGGCCTGGACGTTGCCCCTCTTCCAGTAGGCGGGATCGCACCCGACGACGGCCTTGCCGGAGCGGGCGCAGAGCCCCAGCTCCAGCAGGCTGACGGGGGCCTTGCTGCCGGCGTGGAAGAAGACGGCGGTGGTGGTGGCCCTGTCCTGGGCGGCGAGCTCCCACTCGACCTGCGCGGCGAAGCGCGGGTCCTTGTCGACGTCCTCGCGCCACGTGCTGTCCCACCTGGGCTGGAAGGGGTCGAAGACGGTGATGTTGGTGGTGGCGGTGGCGGTGGCCAGGCGCCGCCTGAGGGAGTCGAGGAAGCCTGCCCTCCATGGGATCTCTGTTGGCCCCGCGAGGAAGATGGATCGTGTGGGGTAGTGTGGCTGCTGCTCCTGGTCGTTGGGGGTGATGACTTGGAAGCCGGGGGCTGATGCCATCCTGGCGATGGGTCTGAGGGATGACAGGCTGTGGATGTAAAGAGATCTGCGCGTAAACTTGGCGCTAAGTTTGGTGAAATGGTTTCTCTGTCTTCGCTTCGTACTGTATACACCTCCCAAGGTGTGCTTGATCTGGAGGGGGCAATGATTCTGTATGCTGAGGGGGCCTCCTCGACTCATAGTGTTGTTGCCTTGTAAGGCTCCGACCCATGCTTACCCTTAGGCTTAGGGGGTCAAGTATTTAGGTAGACTACTGCATGCAATATTTACGGCTCCGGCTTGTCGGCGTCCAGTCAGTCGTCGTCCGAGGCTGGTGGGGCATGCTTGGTCCGTATGCGACAGACTGCAGGACGACGTCGATCTGGAATCACATGAAAAGCCCCAACAGCCAGGTTGAAAAAAATGTCAGGTAATCATATCTTGTCTTGTCCTGTCTTTGTATCATCCTTATCTCGTTTGCGCAGCGAGGCGGTTGCCGGAAGTTTAGTGTCCGTCGGGTGCCACCGCCATCTTTCAGCGGGCGGCGCCGATAGTTTGTAGGCCCCTTCACTTGCTGTTGATGGATACTTGTAATTAATATAAAGGGGCCGATGCCCATGGCCTTTTCTTATTCCCTCTGTTCCTTGCTCATCGCCCCCATGTAGCACACAACAATACTCTCGAGATTGGTAGTCACCACCTGGGCTTTTGCAGCCGCACATCTTGTCATTTCCCTTTCTCTGCCGCTGATATCAAGATCAAAAACAAGGGCCAATGTCTGCCATCACCATTCAGCCTATGGACATCAAGCCCCGGTTGGGTGCTGTCGTTTCGAACGCCGATATTGAGAACATCACTGGTAAGATCCGATGACATTATTGATGCGAAACCTGTGACATGTACTTGCCACATCTGCACAGCGAGAATTATACCCGTAATGCCCATCTCCGGGCTAATCGGTAACCTCGTCGGTAAGTATCCTTTCTTGAGAGCCGGTATGCCTCTGCGAGCGGTGGCTGACCGTACAGTAGATGCCGACTTTGTTGTCATCCGCGATGCTCTCTTCAACCACCAGGTGCTAGTCTTCAAGAACCAGGGACACGTTACGCCAAAGGCTCAGTATGAGCTCACCCGGCGCTTCGATCCCGCCGCCGACTCGTACGGCCACGGGAAGACCATCGACGCCAAGCGGTCCATCCTCCACCCTGACCTCAAGACCATCCCGTCCCAGCCGCAGGTTCAAGTCATCGGGAATGGCTTCGTGTCTGAGTACGAGGGCCTGAAGGACTTCCGGCTGCGCCACCCTCACCACAAGACCTTTCATGCCACATCCATCTCGCAAGAGGACGATCTAGACTTTACCAGGTTCTACAGGTGGCACATCGATGCTGCCTTGTACGGACTTGCTCCTCCTATCGCCACCACCCTCCTTGCAGTGAAGGTGCCGGGCGGAAGGCGCCAGACTTGCCGGTACGACGATGGCTCGGGAGATGAGCTAGACGTTCCGTTGGGCACTACTGCCTTTGTCAGCGGTTTCGACATGTTTGACCAGCTGTCGCCCGAAGACCAGGAGTTCGCCCGGACCACGAAGGTCGAGTACGCGCCGCACCCCTATATATGGATGAGCAGTGCTAAGTCGCGACCCACCGGGCTCGGGCTGGTGAGCGAGAACAAGGAGGTGCCGCTGGACCAGCTTCCCGAGATCGAGCAGGACAAGATCCAGATCCTGCCAATGGCGTGGCGGAACCCCGTTAATGGGAAGCTGGCTCTTCAGGTGCACCCCTCTGCTGTCAGGAAACTGCACCTGAAGGATGGTACGGTTGTTGACGATCTGGTGCAGGTGCGAGAGACCGTGTACAGGCTGCAGAGGCCCGGGATTGCTCCACACAAGGTCTATGCACATGAATGGGAGGAAGGTGACTTTGTCCTCTTCCACAACCGGGGGCTCCTGCACTCTGTCGTGGGCGCATTCGCTGAAGACGAGGTCAGGCTGTTCCGTCAGTGCAATGTTGCCGCGACCCATCTTCCTGAGGGTCCGATACACGCTGCACAGGCTGTTTGAGTTCAATATCTTGTACACGAGCATCGAAAAGAGGTCCCAGAATGGATGCACCATCAAACCATTTGCCTATCCGCGTCCGTGACGACAAGATCCAGTGCCTCCTTTCATCGCTCAGTCTCCCTCCAGCCCGCGCAATCAGCTACTTTACTGGGCTCGCCTCTTATCACGGCATCTACCTCTTGAACTTCGATCCACTACACAATGACTGGCTAGGGCCGGCCAATACCAGAGAGCCGGACGGCTCGACGAGTCTGATCCTACGTGTGTCAGGAAAACATCTCCCCCGCATCAAGACTATAAACGAGGTATCGACCATGAGATGGGTCAGGGAGAACACGACAATCCCCGTGCCGGCAGTCATACGCTTCGACGCCTCAGACAACAACATATTGGGCAACGAGTTCACCTTGCTGGAGAAAACAGCAGGCGTCAGCGCTTGCGATGTCTGGGCCACGCTCGACAAGGGTCAGAAGGTCCGCCTGGTCAAGCAAGTTTCGAAGTACCTGGCACAACTTCACTCGTTTTCCTTTCGGTCCATAGGCGGCATGCAGCTCTCCCAGATAGACGGTTCCATTATCCACGGCCCGGTAGTCGACGAAACGTCCTGGCAGGCCCCGAGTATTGCGGAACACTGGCCTCCCGGCGAGAGCACATCGACACTCAACATCTCCGGACCGTACGAGACCTAGACGGCCTTGTGTGCAGCCCAGATGGACCGCGTCATCTACGCCATTGAGAACCACAATGCGCTAGCTTGGGTACGCGACCTGGTCCCCCGGCTCCGAGCCTTTGTGGACAAGCTCTTAAACGACCAGAGACAAGTGACAAGATTGAAGCTCAACGATGTCAGGATCTTCCTGACGCACTGTGATTTGAACTTCCACAACATCATGATCGACCCACAGACCGCGAATATCACCGGAATCATCGACTGGGAGTTTGCTGGCACCGTCCCGGCGCCGAGGTGGAATCCGAACGACATGTTCCTGTGGAGTGGCCGGCCGCTGCTCACACGTCAGGCGGGAAAGGAACGAGACAAGTTGCGCGACCTGTTCCTCCAATATTGTAAAAGGCGTGGGATTTCGTTTGCAGAGGAAATCAAGCCCAATGCGCATCAAGAGGCCATGCAGGACGCCGTGAGTGCAATGCAGATCATCGTGGCAAAATGCTCACGGGGCGTACATCGAAGTCGCTTTTCAGGACACAGGGAGGCTGTCGAGGAAGCACTGCAGGAATTTGGGATACTGGCTTGACCATCTGCCTAGGCAAATTCAGTCCTATGAGGTATACATAGAGCTACTGGTGAGGAAAATGAGAACAGCCTCGCTGCCCCTGACCTCAACCAACCCGTCTCGGCCGATCTCCTCGATGTCCAGTTCCCCGTCCGGCTTGCCGTTTTTAAATGACTGTCCGGCCCAGGTAGTAGTTTCAGTCTTTCCATCGTCGACGTATGGAGCCGTCATGCGCTTCAGCCGGGCCGGGGATTCCAGGCTCTGAGTGTACTGCGACAGGTCGACGGTGACGGTGAAGTCCCCAGTCGAATTCTTGTAGTACGGCTTCGAGTTGATCAGCGCAATCTTGCTCAGGGCGCCGTCCTCATAGAAGGCGTAGGACGAGAAACTGTCCTCGCTTAGGCCAGCCGGGGTGTCGAGCGCGGCGACCTGGGCACCGGAGCCGTCGCCGAGGGCCTCAGTGATGAACAGGAGGCCGACGAAGCTCGGCAGGGCGCGCGGCTCGCCGCGCTTGGAGCTGTTGCGCGGGTACACAAAGCTGTAGGTCGAGAACCCCGGCGTGCCGTTCTCACCCGCGCTGTTGGACTGGTCGTTGCTCTGGAAGACCAGCGTGGCGCCCTGGTGGAGGTGGACCGACGAGGCGTTGCGCGCCGCGTAGATCAGCTCCACGTCGACGACCCAAAGCGCCTGGGCGAACGTGTCTGAAACGTTGGGGGCGCCTGAGCACGAGATCGAGTTGAACTCTCCAATCACCCAGGTGGAGCCGGCGTCCATGGCGGCCTTCGCGGAGGGATAGATCTCCTCATCGGCGTACTGAAGAGACCTCGTGTGGTTTAGAATGTTGGGTATCGTGGCCAATTTGTTGCGAGCCGGGTCGCAGGTGCTGAAGGGATATCTTTTCGCCCCATCAGCTGCCAAAGAACAAAGGAACAAATTCTGCTTGAAGATATAGACTCTCTCGAACCAGTGTGCCTCTCTCTCACAACCTGCAGCGTGATAGGCCTTTGGGACGTGGGCCACAGAAAGAATATCCATGCTCACAAAAAGGTTGAACACGTATCCGGAATATACTTACGAATGAATTGAGTACTGAGCAACCTGGTTGTCTGAGTTGATGCCAGCTGGGATAATATCCGCGGGACGAACGTGAAGTCCCGTCTGGTCAGTGGTGGCAGATGAAGCCCACCACCGCTCACTAGGGAAACCAGACTCATTTGCGCCGACAACTTCATTGACTGCTGCGTCGATCTGCGAGGTCCATTGCTTCCACTGCGCAACGTAGGCGTCGGTGCTGAAGTTCCACCTGGAGCTTGGGTAATTCGTCGGCTCGTTGCCGAGCTCGAAGTAGTCGATCTTGTCCTTCTGGTACTGGACAGAGGCCACGGCCATGTCCTGGGCAATCCCTATGCTGTTATTTCCGAAGTTTAGAGTTGATACAAATCGCGTTCCCTTGGGGAAATTATCCCAACTCTGGTCTTGGTAGGTATGTCAGCTACTGGATCCAGTACCCGGGTCACTCTGGCTTTGGGCCATTTACATCAAAAGGGATATGTGCTCACAGTACTCAGGTCCGAATGTAGTTCGATATACACCACCAGCCGCGTTGGTCGTGCGTACCGGATCGGCCGCAGACGCGTTGAATATCATGCTGTCTTGGGTGATGCCTCCCGGCCTTATGATAGGCTCACCACCACGCTCGACGAGCCTTGAGAGGAGCTCGAAAGTGAGCCCATTTGGCTCGGAGGCGTTCCCGAAGAACTCTACCCAGAAGGCAGGCTCAAACGAGAATGACTGGAACGAAGCAGAGTGAGGGATCGATGCTCCCGCAGCCGAGGCGGGTATGTCAACTTGTACCACACCCTCGTGGGACCTCTTGGGGAGCGCAGCGGAGCTGCTCGCGCCTGTCAAGAGCAGGATGGCTGCGTCAAGAGTGGAGGACCTCATTGTGTATCAGCAGCACTTACACCAGCTGGGTTGGAGACCTCAGGAATGCACAGAGAAGCTTCCTTGGATAGTCAAGCAGGGTGCAGCGCCATTTACTTAAATACCCGCCGACACCCCCCACCCCCCCGGGCGATCATGGATTAATACGAGCGAGCGCAAAATGCTACATCGTTATAATTGCTGATGATCAATAAAGAATGGCGCTGTAAGTCCGTCCACGGGTGAGTATGCGTAGTGACGTCCTAGAGCACCCAGGGGGCCCACGACAGTTACTTTGGGCGTCGGCAGCGGAGATTTCAACCGAGAGCAGAGTTATGCTTGGGGGGGGCCAGCATCTCGCGGTGGAGGTTTCGGCTCCACGATCCCCGGATATTCACCCATCTTGGTGCTGGGTTCTCCGCATTGAAGCTCCAGCCAAGCTCTCTCGGCACCAATTCCAAGCTGCGCATAACCAGAAAAAGACTGGCGAGTAGGCGGGCATGGGCATCACGACGCCGTCGGTGTCAACAACACCGAAAGCACAACGCAGTCTTACTGGCAAGACTCCGTCATGGCTTTGCAAAGTATCGGCACATTTTCGGGCAAGTCATGAATCACAAATAGTACTCGATACGATTGAGCACCCACACCCATGTTATATTAAAAACATAGCAACACCCTCACAACACACCCTCACAACACACACCCAAAACACACACCCAAAACACCCACTCCCACAAATCTCATTCTCACAACACCTATGTCCAAAACCTATACTTACAATTGACTACACCCGATATTCATGCTGAACAATTACAATATGCGTGTGACTCAGGCCTGGATGGTGCTCCGGGTAGCTACCCGGTACCTATGGTGTGAGTAATGATTAATTGTATTGGTGTACCCCCTGATGTGATGAGTGCGAATACCACTCAGATCTCATAGATAGTCTCGGCAAACAGAGTCAATGGCTGGTCTTTCACCCGGTGCTGCATGCACAAACTGGTCATTGTTGTCCGTTTTGATGGTGGAAAAGGCATCTCATACGCTCGTGGAATTCAGCCCGGCTTAGAGTTGTGACAAGATCATATCCTGTTGTGTAAGATCTGCCTTTGTGTCCGCACTTCCCATCCAACCAATGGCACATTCATCCAAACCATGAAATGCCTGCGTGCATCCCACTCCATAGCCATCTAATCGCCCTCATCACCCAGCTTGATGTCCCTGAGATCTGCCTCCAGCTCAGACACGGTGCGGTGCTCACGGAGTGGACCATCAGGATTCAACAGTCCGTCCGGGTGTTCGAGGTTGAAGAGTTCTCCGTCATCCCAAATTGTTGTTCCGAGACTGCTTCCGTGCAGCTTGACTACCCATGGGCTCACAGCCGGTTCAGGGCCACATGACTTGCCACGGGCCGTGTCAATTTCATTGATGCTTTCGAGGGCTCCGAAAGCTTCAGCACCAGAGACGTCGGTAGAATTCTCCTCGTACAAGTCGAAGAAAGGGAGGCCGGCTTTGGCGTACTGTAGCACTCGAGTCAGCTTCATCCATGTAGTATAGTGTAGTGGTACACAACGGGCGCCTCTAAACCACCTGCTTATAGTGAAGTATTCGGCGGGGCTTACGGTGTCTGCATTGATAGGACATGCGGGTGGATCTTGTCCTGTGACTTGACGAAAGGTCGAGCTGTCAAGAATTTGGACATGAATGGGAATTATCAAGCCCTTGACCCATTTTTCCGGGTCACGAGTGTCCTTCCGAATGTCTTGCTTGATCATTCCACCAGCGGCAATTCCCAGGGTGCTCGGACCACCCCCTCGAAGCCTCAGAACCAAGTGCAAGGTGGAGTCCTGAAAGTATGCGGTTAGTATGGCGCAAAAGGATCAAGGTTAATATACCTCGGAAGAAGTATGCATGATGCACAGTTGTCACCTTCTGAATACCGTAATCATTGAGGGTTCGCTGATCCTCTAGTTGTTCGCCGGCGAATATGAGCCTCTGCTGCTCCACCGGAATCCCTTCCATGTCAAGCAAACGTTCTTTAAAGGCAGCAACTGTAGTCTCTCCAGAGCATCGCACAGAAAAAGGTTGCCCTGTCAGAGTCTTCACATAGACGAGTATTGTCCCTGGAGCATCCTCAGGCTCGCCTGAGGCTGGTCAGCAGGCAATGCCCTTACATACCATAAAGTAATTGGGAAGCACTTACAACGAGCAGGTGTGATCTCAAATCGCATTCCCCCAACAACTTCGTGGCCAGTGAGCTGGGCTTCAACTGTATAACCCTGCCCAAGCCGCGTCCTGCATAGAATTTGATTGTGATTAGCAATTCGTATGAAGCCTTTGGGAAGCCGCTGGCCCTTCACAACGGAAGTTGGGGTGAGGGAAGCCACTCAGGATGCGAGAGCACCGATTGAGGCCATCTGGTGCAGAAACTTACGCGACGAATTGGCGCACAATGGAAGGTTTGATAGCAACGCCATCAAGCCACGGCTGTTCCGGGACGACAACGTAGTCCTGGATGGACTTGCCTTGTGCAAGAAGCTCTGCCCGCCGTTGCTTGGTCTCTGCAGACTCGGCAGCATGCTCACCTGAGACCACGTTGACATCCCCGGCGTAAATCTTGATCATGAAAGGTGCGCTGGCCTCGAATCGAATCCACATGGCCTCCCTCTGGTACATGGGAAAGAAGATGCCTCCTTTCTTAGCCAGATCCGGCTCGAGACGATGAGGGTAGTCTTGCACCTTGTACAAGTTGAAGTTCTCCAAGCCAGGAGGGAGTTTGGACACCTCCTTGTTGTCAGGAACACGAATTGTCCGCTCGAAGGAGATCGTGAGGTCTTGGGGCACTTTGTTGTTGGGCAGGATGCGTTCGACTCTGAGGGAGTTGCCCTTCAGCAAGAAGCGATAACGTCCCTTCACCCGATTCTGCGCACCCCTGATTCTGCGCACCC
>LJJS01001749.1:0-21067 GCA_001447215.1 Diaporthe aspalathi
AGGTTACCTACTGAACCCTACAAAGGTTTGGTGTGATCATTACACTTTTTTAAATTTTTTTAAAAAATAAAGTTTATAAAACGATTTTTAAATATAATTTATTTAAAGTAATATTAAATAATCAAATTTTAAAATTAATTTATTTTAATTTAAATTCATTAATTTATTATAAATTATCAGCTTTATTAAAAGCAAATTAAAAATTTTTTAAAAAAATATATTAAAATAAGGAAAATATAAACTGTTAAATTAATTTAATAATGAAAAGGTACATAAAGCTATTATTAACTTTATATATAAGCTTTAGGAAAGACAGTTGAAATTTTTGTAAATAGTGAATAGTTGAAATAATAGGAGAAAACTAAAAGGTTAATTAAACAGCGAAGTATACAGTGTGGCCGAAGCCCCGCCTTAGCAGGCGTCCCGGCGGGCCAGCCGAGCCGTGTGGTAGTATCCTCTGCGGGCGTGCCGCGGGTTCCTGGAGCAGCAGCAGCAGCAGCATTCAGGCTCCTCCGTGGCACACAACGCCTGCCCCTCTCGGCCCATTTCGTCACAAGCCAGTCGCTTCCGGACGAGACCGCCTTCATGGCCGGGTGGGCCGCACCGGCGGCCCTGCAGCAGATGCCAGCAGTCACACAGAGGCTGGGGAAGATTGTAGCACGGAGCCACGCCGAGTCTACGACGAGGGGTCGTAGGGAAAAAAAAGTTGAAGCACTCGCCTTGTTGTATATCTCTCTTGGCTGGTGGAAAGACGGCTTGGGATATGCGCGAGATCAGCTTGGGAGAACGTCACATCGATTTTACTGAAGGGCGACGATAAATGCTTTGATAACCAGATGGTAGATCCGATTTCACTGTGAACCAATCGCTCTTCGAGAAGGTCGAGTTCTCGCCCGGGCACACCAATTTGCTGTAAATATCAAGCGTTTCCATACCAGAAATTTCATGCGTCTGGCAAGTCGAAACGGGGTGGATATTTATTATGCCTCGGACGATCTACCTAAAGCCGCACCAGAATGCTTTCAGACACCATCCTGCCAAAGCTTCCATCACCACAGCCATCCTCAATGTCTTGGGGTATCAAATTCATGTGTCGCGCACAACAACAAAAAGCATTGCTTGCTCGTCCGCATTCCCAGTCCAAAAAGGGAAATCCCGCGTCACCGTAGTTGGCTTCGGGCCCCCTTTACTTCTTGGACTCAGCCTCCGCCTGCTTCTGGATGTCGTGCTCGGCGCCGCGCTGCTGGGTCTTGCCGGTGTCGTGCTGCTTCTGGTACTCCGCCTGTGCGGCGGTGTTGCCCGTGATGCCGGCGACGGCGCCGCCCACGGTGCCCGAGACGCGGTCCGCGATGCCCGAGCCGAGGTCCGACAGCTGGCCCTTGGCCTCCTGTTGCTGGCCCTCGAGGTTCTGGTTGCGGCCTTGGGACTTGAGGGACTGTTTGGCGGCGGGGCTGGGTTAGCAACGTACGTACGTACACTCATGCTGAGTCCTTGTCTGTTTTTCCCTTCTGCGGGTGGTGAACAGGGCAGGGCTGCCAGGTGTCTTGTCTCTCCCTTACCTCGGATCCGATCAGGTTGCCGACGGTCTCCTTCGCGGAGCCGACGGTCTGGTTGTAGCTGCCGGCGCTGCGGTCAGGGTGGTCGCTGGTGGCGCCCGCGGCGGTGACGGTGGCGCCGGGCAGCTTGACGGTGGCCTGGGAGGCGTCATGCTCGGCGGAGGCCTTGTCCTTCTTGGCGTCGCCCTTGGTCTGGTCGGCGGTGCTGCCCGTAACGGCGCCAATAGCGGACTGGACGGTACCGGTGATGCTATCGACGGCAGCCTGGAGGGTGGAGGTATTGTCCTTGTCGGCAGACATGATGATGGTTGTTGGTTGCAGTGGTTTGGTTGGTTTGTTGGGTAGGGAGTTTGTTCTTGGAAGCCAAAGAAAGAAGTCTCTTGAGGTTGCGTTTATGGTGTTGGTATGGGAGATCGTCGGGCAATGTTGTTTGACGAAGGAGGAGGGAGCAGCTTTTAATATTGTCGGCCAGGCGAGAGCTCGTCAAGGCAGGCAGCCGTGTTTGCCCATTCACATGCTCTCTTACGTACCTTCTTGCTCCCTCTTCTCCCTAGCGCCAGTGCCCCTCCCCGGCAAGCCTGCCTGAAGCTCGTGAAACAATGCGTTTTGGGAGTAACAACGCGTTGGGGGTTGCTGCTTTCCTCCAGCGGGAAGGCGGCGATGACGTCAAAACGGCCAGCCCTTTGATGGCCTGGGGGGTGATGTCACCACCACCATCACCAATGCCACCACTTATACACTAACAAAAAAAAAACACACACACACCACAATCAACACACACATACCACGCGCCGTCTAACAAGTACAAGCTGGCCCACGCCGCCGACACCATTTGGACTAGCGGCCGATGTCACCAACCACCTGCTCTAGATCCGTCACGCTACCCGGGTCGCTCTCTGAATGGGACCCTGTTTGTCCATCGTATCGTCCTTTGGGAACGATGGAACGTGGGGGCTTGGACCTGGCGCCCATTGTATCAGCTTCGGCCGAGAATGTTGTTAGACACATACGTAATGGACGGAATTGTGTGGACGGTTCACGGAATGTGAGTGCGTAGATGGACCAGTCTCTCCTTTTCCAAGTGCTTTCGGGTGACACACCACGCGATCACGAGCATTTTTTTTCTTCTCTCTATGTGACCGGCTGTGGCTTCTCGGACCACACCCTCTTCGTGCAATACCTAACCCACCCAGGATTGACAGCGGCAAGTGGCAGATGAAATCTCCCCGTTCGACCTTGGCACTTCTGCATCCCTGTGAGTCCTTGGGCGCGCCCAGCTCCAAGTGCCGTCAGGTTGTGAACGGTCCGCTTCATGGTCCATTGCAACAGGCGAGCTGCTGTCGGGCCGGGAAGCATCAGCGAAGCTCGCCATGTTCCGTCACAGGTGTACAAAGGCATGTCATCTTGGTGCAGCAAAGGAAACGCCGGCACGCCCATCTTTGTAGCCACCGCAGAAGAGTAAATTTTCCGTGTTGTTCGAAAGACCGCCCATATCGTTCATCAGTCCAGAGTGACGTGCTTGCTTGACCGCTCCCGTGTGTTCATGTTTGCCAAAACGCCGCAAAGTGAGTTTGTTGACCGTCGACGGAAAATGTGCCCACCCCCCTGCCAGGTCCCCCAACCATGGTATCTCCCAGTACAATTATTTACAACAGCTTTACAACAGCTTCAATGAAAGTGATCTCCCCTGCAACACGCTGCTTGTTGCTCGACAGATTGGTTCGAGGTTCGGACGTCGATATTTGTCCATTAATGCTGGCTCCACTGGATGGTGTTGAGGTCCACGCCCTCCTGCACCAGCTCCCAGAGCGGGCTCAGCTCACGGAGGAACGTCACTCGCTCCTGGACTGCCTTTAGAACGTAGTCGATCTCGAGGTCGGTGGTGAAACGACCAATGCCGAATCGGATACTGGAGTGAGCGCTCTCGTCGCTATTGCCCAAGGCCCTCAAGACATAGCTGGGCTCCAGTGACGCCGACGTGCATGCACTCCCGGAGGAGAGGGCAATGTCCTTCAGCGCCATCAGGAGGGACTCGCCCTCGACATACGCGAAGGAGACGTTGACACAGCCAGGATAGAATTTGTTAGGGTCGCCATTCTGGCTGGTGTGTTCCAGGGCCAGGAGGCCCTTCAGCAGCTTGTCTGAGAGGTACTTGATGCGCTTCGTGTCGTACTGTATGATGGCGTTAGTCATGAAACTGACTGGCCAGGACAGGAACAGGGATGGGTCAGGATAGGGAAAGGGGTTCCAAATCAGACAGAGTGCTATTTTTCAACATGAAATTCCTTGTCACGGGAATTCAGAAAGCCATGCAAGTACAGCATATCATCAGGTTGGGAGGGGGTGGACAAGGTTGGTGTGCTCCAGACTTACCGGCATTTCTTCGTAGGCGATCCGGCACGCCTCTCCAAAGCCGACAACCAGGGGTGGCGCAAGAGTACCGCTCCTCAAGCCTCTCTCCTGGCCACCGCCACTGATGATAGGATCGATTCTGACACGGGGCCGCCTCCGGACGTAGCATGCCCCGATGCCCTTGGGGCCGTAGATCTTGTGCGATGAGATTGACATGAGGTCAATGTTCATGGCGTTGACGTCCAGCGGGATCTTGCCGACGGCCTGCGCCGCATCGGTGTGGAAGAAGACCTTGTTCTCCCGGCAGAGCTTGCCAATCTCCTCGATCGGCTGGATCACCCCGATCTCGTTGTTGACGGTCATGATGCTGACAAGCGCCGTCTCGGGCTTGATGGCGGCCTTGAGCTCGTCCATGTTGACCAGCCCGTTCTCCATGACGGGGAGGTAGGTCACCTCAAACCCCTCGTCCTGCAGGTGCCTGCAGCTGTCCAGGACGCACTTGTGCTCGGTCTGGGTGGTGATGATGTGCTTCTTCTTGCCGGACCGGCCGAAGAATCTCGCCACGCCCTTGATACTCATATTGTTGCTCTCCGTAGCACCGCTAGTGAATATGATCTCCTTGGGGTCGGCACCGATAAGCCTCGCAATGTGGCCTCGCGCCTCCTCGACAGCCTTCTCGGACTCCCAGCCGTAGGCATGCGTCCGGGAGTGAGGGTTTCCGAACACGTTGACGTAGAAGGGGAGCATCGCGTCGAGCACACGGGGGTCGACGGGTGTGGTGGCTTGCATGTCGAGATATATCGGCCGCTGACCCTCGTCCATCACAGTGGCTTCCTTGAGGACCTCTGTTTGGTGTCAGTCAAGCAGCTCGCATGATTGCCGACAGATCCGGGCGGCTCTTACCTGCCATCGGACTGACAAGCATGTTGCCATCCTGCTGTGCCCCCATCGCCGCGCTCGAGTTCTGCAGAGCTGCCTTGTCAAGGCGTATCGCAGTCTCGATCTTGGGCTCTGCTACTTGTGCATTGTCTCTCTTAGACTCTGTGACGTAGCATCGCCGTGATGCTGCTGCTGTCGCTGTCTGAGGCAGGGCTGTCGCCACCTTGGGTGTCCGCGACGCCCGTCTCAGAGAGGCTGATAATGATGTGTTCTTGGAGGTCAGGCGAGATGCCTGCCTCAATGCAGATGATGTGATACTCGACATCGTGTGCGGCTGCAGATGTCTCAGGGTGTGTGTAGGAGAGTACCTATACGGTTGGTGCAGGAGTAAGATAGAGAAGCTTCGGGAGGCGAGCTGCTCGATCTGATAATTTTCTCAGGACGGGGTGCTTGATGATTCAGTCGGATAGCGGCAGTTCCTTGGGGGCCCCATGGATCTGATAAACATCGGGGCTTGATTGGTCGCAGCGGCCGAGTTTGTAAGCACTAAGCCACTCAGAGGCAGACTCCCCACCCCAGATCTCTGATGCCTGCACTTCAACGGAGTTACTCCAAAGGCCTGCCTGCACAGTACGCAGTGGTGCAGAGAGCTTCTGCGAGACCGGCATCAGCATTTCTTCAACTGGCATCAATGCACTGTCGGGGTACCTGGGTAAGTTCGGGCATAAACGCTGCAAGCAATTACACGGACTGCGAATATACCCGATGCATTATTGTTATTAGGTCTCATTTCCACACATTTAAAGCTGCAGCTGCTATATAGCACGAGAGATTGTCCCTGAGAATGGGCAAGATGAGGCTGGATTACTGTAGATACCTAGTATTCTGACCAGAGGTGTAGACGAAAACGGTCGTCCACGGCTTTGCAGTCTCTAGACGTACTAACTCCGTACGGTTGCACGGCACAGTCAGCCAGTCACATGCTGCTTAGTACGGATACGTACCGACGGGACGGACGGAGAGCGAGCTGCTTATGACGCAGTTCCCACTTCTGCCACCCAAGCCCCACACTGTCTGCGCTGACGTTTTTTTGGGCTGCGGGCGTGGCTGTGAGCACTGGCGGGACGGGCTGGACGGGGAATTGAGCTGCCTGACCTGCTTGACTTGACTGGGCTTGACCTTGGATGACCAGAGCATTATGCTCCGTCACCACCACCGACCAAGTCAATTACAGTTGCGCGTCCCTGAGGACACAGCCTACCACCACCTGTGCATTATTCAAACGCCCCTCCTGTCCTTTCACAAAACATCCGCAAACCGCACACAGGACAACGACGACGCCCCTGTCCAGAAACCCCCGCCAACACCAAAGGACTGCTTCGAACCCGACGATCCCGCGCGACCTCGGCTCCGATCTCTGTTCTACGGGTCCCTCATTTGACCCGTTCCCTGCGCCTGGTCTCTCGGGCTGGCGATGCGCTACCACCTTGGCCTTGGCCCGAAATCCTAACGAGGGAACATTGAGCTTACGGGTTACCGGCACAGCCACATTGTCGTCACCGAATTCCTTGTCCTGACTGCCGCAAAGTCTTGGTCGCAAGACAGCCACCACCATCACCACCACCACCAGCAACAGCAGCAGCAGTAGCAGCAGCATCGCCATCCCCACACGGCATCCAAACCGGTCCCCGAATCCCACATATCCACCCGAACCCAACACAAGTCGTTACCGTCGTGACCAGAACAACAACCATAACCACAACCATCAACGCCAACTACACCCCTAACCAGACCCGCATAGCCCACCCGATCGCGAGGCCTGCCTAGCTACACTGTGAGGCAGGCGCACGGAATCGAGCAAAGATGAGCTTTCGGGGCTTCTCAAAGAGCATAACGCGGGTCAGTGCGGCACATGAGTGCTCCAGCATGTTGCTCCTCCTCTCCCCAGTTGCTGACATGTGCATCCGGGTAGGCGCCGCAAACCTTCAAGCACAAGTTTAATATTGGCGAGCATACCAAGGATGCCGTCTACATCGACTCAGAACGGCGGTTCCAGGAGTTGGAGACCGAAACCAAGAAGCTCCACGATGAGAGCAAAAAGTATTTCGAGGCCATCAACAGCATGCTCAACCACCAGATCGAGTTCTCCAAGGCCATAGCCGAGATCTACAAACCCATCAGCGGCAGGATGTCCGACCCGGATTCCCTGGTGGTCCACGCCAACCCTGAGGGCATCCAGGCCTGCGAAGAGTACGAGGCTGTCGTCAAAGACCTGCAGGAGACCTTGGCGCCAGAGTTGGAAATGATAGAGAGTAGGGTTATCCGGCCAGCCAACGAGCTGACAGACGTCATCAAGATCATTCGCAAGCAGATCGTGAAGCGTGAGCACAAGAAGCTGGACTACGACAGGCACAGGGCGACCCTCAAGAAGCTACAGGACAAGAAGGACAAGTCCATCAAGGACGAAAAGGCCATGTGGAAGGCCGAGAACGACGTCGAGGCGGCCACCCAGGACTATAACTACTACAACGACCTGCTGAAGGACGAGCTGCCAAAGTTGTTCCAGTTGGAGGCCGAGTTCATCAAGCCGCTGTTCCAGTCATTCTATTATATGCAGCTTAATATCTTCTACACGCTCCACGAGAGGATGCAGCGCTGCGATATCGGGTACTTCGACCTGACTCTTGATATCGAGGAGGCCTTCCACCAGAAGCGGGGCGACATCCAAGAGCAGGCCGAGAAGCTGTCCATAGTCAAATTCAAGTCGACCGGTCAGAGGAGGCCGCCAAAGTACCAGCCGAAGCCAGCGGCGCTCGAAGGGAACCGGCCGGCCGGCCTACTCACCCAAGGCCCAATGAGCCCGAACCCATCGGCATCAACACCTGCCGGCCCGTCAGCCCTCGGATCCGCATCGCCAGGCCTGAGCTCCGCAACGCCGGGGCTTGGGTCTGCGACGACGCCCGGCCTCGCCACCCCGTCGTCAGCGCCCCCGACCAAGCTGGCCTTCCACCATCGTACAGCAAGCGTCGACAACCCTCCCCCGCCGTACTCGGCCGGCCCGACCTCCCCGCCCCTGACGAGCCCCAAATCCGCATCCCTGGCCGCCGCCGCCGCCGCAAAGTCGAAGCCCCCACCCCCGAAGCCCAAGCCCAGCAGGTTGAGCGCCACGCCGGCGGCCGAGACGGTGACGGCGCTGTATGATTATTCCGCCCAGGCGGAGGGGGACCTGAGCTTCCGCGCCGGGGACGTCATCGAGATTGTGAGCAGGACGCAAAACGAGAACGAATGGTGGATCGGGAAGCTCCAGGGGAAACAGGGACAGTTCCCAGGTCAGTACACAAACGTCTTCCCAAACACACCCTCGCACCAGGATCTGTCCGAGTAAGTGACTAACCATACTTCCCTCAGGCAACTATGTCAGTCTAGGCTGAGGCCGTAAGCCGAAGTCTAATAGCGCGTTCCGACTCGTCCCGCCATCCAAGAGCATCACGGGGCCGCCTCATGGGAAGAAGTAATTGGACGATGGATCGGGGGATGCAGGGAAGGCGAGAAGCGATTTTGGGCTTTTGTGGGCCGACCGACCGACCGACCGACAGACTGATCGACTGATCGACCGATCGTTTTTGTATGGAGTACAGTAAAAGGATAAAGCATACAGGGTTTCTCCTTACGCAATACCCCGCAAAGTGCCGTTTTTGCGTTTTATCTATCGCATTTTTTTTTGGTTCTCGATTCATCCCCTTGGATGTGAGCGGCGTTGGGATAAGATAGGGGTGTGTGGGCTCGGAAGACAAGCATTTTCATGGGTCATCTGTTTGACCCGCCCTGGCTACTCTGTTATTATCCCTCTTCTTTCTCTGCCCGCTCTGGGTGCTTGACCTCCCCCCGTTCAGTGTTTGGTTGGGATAATACTCCGCCCCCAAGAGCTTTTGAAGTTTTTCCTTGCAGGCGATAAAGGGAAGGGAGGAACGGGGGATCTGAGCTGGGGTCAGGTGTGTGTCTTCAACTCTGTATCGGGACTGGGGGAACTCTCTCGCTGCGTTGGATTCACTCCGGGAGTGTTGAGATAGCAGGTTAGTGGGAATTCATCTGTACCGAAGGACTCACTCCCGCAGGTCTTTCTGCACTTCTCCTCATTCACGTGCCTGGGCTTTTCATTTGCCTTCCCCCCCCCCCTCCCGGTGGTCACCCTCTCTCCTTTCCGCTTGGCCGGGGAGCCTCGTTTTGCACGCGCACACGCACGCACGCACGCCTTCCGAGCCTCTCTCTTTCTCATTGCCCAATGTAGACAAAAAGGGGACATGGCATATCTTGTGGCACCCGGCCACCTGCATGCAGCCTGGGCAGGTATGGGTGGGTGGGCGGCCGTCAGGTTGGGTTGGTGGGTGGGGCCAATCTTCCGATCATCGCGTGTGCGCGCGGGCGGGAACATACACATATCACACACACGCACGCACCCTCTCCCTTTGGGAACAGTGGTCTCGTCGAGGCCACACGAGAACTCCGGCCCTGCTGCCATTGTTTGCCGTGGGGTCCGTATGCAGACAGGCGCCGCCATGGTCCCGCCTCTATACACCCTCCCCAATGCATATATGTGCTATGCAGGCAGGCAGGCAGGCGGCAGAGGCAGGTAGGTAGGTGGGTAGGCAGATGGCCGGCTGGGTGCGCTCGCGTCGTGCAGATCGGTAGGTATTGTCTATCTCGAGTGCGTGTGTGTGTGTGTGTGTGGGCACGCGTGCGCGTGCGCGTTGAGGCACACTCCCGGCAGGGTGCTTCCGGCGTCGCACATACAACGCCAACTTCGAGGTGGGATGGAGAGAGATGATACAGCCTCGCCGGGGACGTCCACGGAGAACAAAGTAGGGCCGTTTGTTGGTATGCCCTCGGGCGGGCTGGGGCTTTTGTTGTCGTGGGAGTTGTGATGAGGTCGTGGGGGCCGGGGAGGGAGGGCGGACTTCAGGATAGGTCCTATTCGTCAAAGTTTGTGCTAGGGACTCCTTTGGGTTATTTGGCAGCGAAGAGCCATATTAGCATGCTTAATCATGCATTATTAGAAAAATATATAAAAATAGAGACAATACTGTGGATATTGTGAACTCCGTCCTGAGCAGTTGTCAGAAGTGCCGCCCTATAGAAGGAACGGGCCAAGACGCCCGTTCTCTCCCTCCCCCCCTTCCAAAGCCCCGGAGCCTTGCCGGGCAAAGACATAGCCCACGACGTCAAGAACGCCTCTCAACAACCGAGGGATCCACCGCAGAACTCCCGGAGGATCAAGATCGCCAGGACGTACTGTAGGAGCCTGACCTTGCGTGGAAGAGTCCTGTCCTGCCCGGCATCGAAGACCCACCGTCATACTGCCATCAAACGTCCGAGCCTTTTTTTTTCCCCCGGCGTCGGGAAATAAAACCAAACAAGGCAACTCGTCTTGTCAGATATCCCGTGCATGCGGCGCCGCTCTCCCATCCCCCCCCCCCCAGTTCGCCCAGTTCGCCCCGTGCTTACCTGACAGTCCGGGTACACTAAGGAGACAAGGCAAGGCAAGGCAAAGGGGCCCACGATCCCTCAACGGCGTGGTCAGCATCTTCTTTTGGTTCTTGCCTAGGTAATTTTGGGCGGTTCCCACCGGCCCCCAGGTCGCAGCAGTCATATATGATAAACCACACCGAGCATAACGAACCAAAGTTCAGGGCCAAGGGACAAGGGCACAGTCGTCCTCTTCTTCCCGCCCGCCCGGACGAGAAGCTCCAGGCCATGCCAAAGATAGTCGCCGAAAGGGCTGGGGGGGAAGCTCCGGGGGGATGTGTAGTAGTGATGAGGCGGACCACTCTGGGGGGGAGGGACCTGGGGCGCGACCCACGCACTAAACCGCGGCCCCCCTTCCCAGCCCCCTGGCTGACAGTGAGGCTAGGTACTTAAGTAGGTACTTAGATGGCTGCCTAACGACGGGACGGGAGGGAGAGAACAACCCTAAGGACTTTTGATCGACGCCCAGAGTCAACCTTGCCGCGCGCCGAGCGTAGAAATACGCCTTGCCTGGGAGGGGGGGGGGATATCAACAAGCTTGGTTTTTGCATGCCTGCCCGCCTTATACGGGAAGTGGACGCCGCGTGCCCGCGTGTTTTTACCCTCCCGGTGCTGACATGTGGGCTGGGACGGGGAGCGGGCTACGTTAGGTAAGTAAGTAAGCTGTGGGTTGAGGGTGGGGCCACTCGGGAAATGTGTGTCGTTGTCGGTCGTTGTTGTACTTCCTGTTTGTTGATGTGGTTGTTTCCGTGGGCGAATGGGGTACAACTATTGTGGTGAGGCGTTGTGCCTTGGGCGAATAATAACGCCGCCCAACGTTTTGAGGCTCTTCGTGCCGTGGTTGCATGTGGGTTGAGTGAACCCGGCATGCCAGCGCGAGCGCCAGCTGGGTGACATCCGTCCGATGCTTCCTGAGTGTAAAGGTGGGAAGGGGGGGACTGGATGTTCTTTTTTTGCTAATATGGCGTGTTCATTTATTGCTTTCGCTTATGTGCGTGGACGAAATTGCGTGGTATCATTGTGGCACAAGGCGGCCAATATGGGCTACGTACGTACGTTCTTCTCTCCCCCTTCTTCTGCATGTGGGAACACACCCAAGACAGCCTCGGAAAACGTGGCCCTCGGAGTCCAACATGTGCTGCTTTTCATGTGCTTCTCGTCACGTCCCCGACGGTGGCCATGCGCCTCTCGTCCCACTGCAGGCTGCTGCTGCCCTCGCAATTGTGCACCACTTGTTGGACCAGGGCCGGCCGGCCTGCCACGTTTGGTAGACGGGAGGGTGTGTGTCTGCGTGCGTGCGTGCGTACGTGTGCGTGTGTATGACATTTGATATTCTCCTAGCCTGCATGCCGCTCCCCTCCCCTCCTCATCCTGGGGCTCGCAAAGTCGGGCAGTCCATTGAACCCTGACCCAATCTCCTTCCACATGGCCTTGCCCGTGGATGCCCACCTACAAGCAGGCCCATCTCCCGTCGGGGCTGCTTCTGCCGCCGCCGCCGCGGGCGCATCGTGTGGCTGCGCCTGCTGTGACGAGAAGGAGGATGAGCCGAGGCCGCCTGCCGGAGCGTCGTATGCAGATGAGCCAAACGAGGAAAAAGACGGGAAGGCCTGCGCAGACGAGCTGAAAGATGCGCCGACGTCGACGCCCAGAAGAGGTACCACATCTGCATCTGCATCTGCATCCGCATCCGCACCCGCGTCCGCGTCCGCGTCTGCGTCTGCGTCCCGCCCTGGCCCGTTGAGATCGTCATCACCACTTGCACCTGCACCTCCCTCACCGGGTCCACCATCACACGAGGCTGCAGCGTCCCCCTCCGCAGCCCCCTTCCCCTTGGCTCGATCTTCCTCACCGGTGACCTCGACGCCCCAGTCAAATGTGCTCTCGGGCGTCCAGCCAGGGCAATAGCCGTCAGAGTGGAACGGAGATGAGATCGACGGCTCATCGTCACACATTTCCATCTGCGGTGACGCGGGAATCTGCAGATGCATCTCCTTCTCCTTCCCCTTTCCCGCGTCGTCGTAGCTCGCCGGGCCTTCTCCTGCAGGCCCTGCAGGCCGCCAATGAGCGTTGGTCCTGCCGTACTCTTCCTCCCCGTGCCCAGGCTCGTAGCCACTGTCTCGCCGCCCGTCCCACCACTGCTTGAGCCCTGGGAGGCAGATGCCGGGGTCGAAGGAGACAAAGACAAGGGCCTGGATCCCGCTGTCCTGGCCGGGCCCGCCCCCCGTGGAGTAGACCAGCGAGCGCTCGTCCCACGAGCCCCTGACGGCGCCGGCGTGCCCGGGCGGGTTGACGACGGAGTCGAGCTCCTCCAGCAGCGCCGGGTCGGCGGCCGCGCCGTTGAGCTCGTCCGCCGCCGGCGGCCAGAAGGTGATCTGGTTGCTGGCCCCGGACTCGTAGAGCCTGGCGGCGCGGCGGTCGTGCGGCTGGCTCTCGTCCCGGGCCACCGGGTCCGCCAGGATCTCCTCCTCGGGCCGGAGCTTGCGGGACCCGGCACGCAGGCGCAGCCTCGTCGCGGTTTCTGGGGAGGCGCCGGCCTGCGGGTCGTCGACGAGGTCCAGGAACGTCTGGCTCGAGGGGTGGTATGAACGTATGAAGCATTTGCTGAGGGTAAACATGAGGGCCGTCGACGCGTCGTCGCCTGCATGCGTGTTGAACGGGCAGCGCAGGCGTGGTGGAGGCATGTTTTGTGGTAGCTCGTAGCTGTTGTGGGGCCTCACCCCCGGCACGGTGTCAGTCACCGGGTTGATTGTTATGCCGCCGCCGACGCCGTTTGGGTTTGAGTCTCCTGAGCCGCTTGACTGGTCTTGTGAGCCGGCTGGCTTGTCCGGGAAGACCAGTCGTGTGGTGTAGTAGTTCCGTCGCCCCGGGCTGCCGGCGAGCCACTCCTTGCGCGACTCAAGGACCTGTAGCTGGCTCGGGTCTCGTTCGTCCCGCTGGAGGCGGATGAAGGACCAGCGGTCATCGATTGGGCCTTCTGCGTGCTGCCTTCGCCACATCTTGTCCTTGACGGACCTCTCGGTCGTCTTTGGCTTTGGTGCGGCGACGGGGAACCTGAAGCAGTGGTAGTGAGACGTCCAGTCAACCTCGTCAACTTCAAAACTTGTCTGGTTGGACAGGCCGTAGAACTTGCCGTCTATGATCTCGAAGGCGATCGACTGGCCAATGTCGGAACCGACCATGTCCAGCAGGTGGACCTTCTGGTCGAACCACCGGCCGGCCTGGATGTCATAGCCCATGAGAACCCACCGCCGGAATCCGTCGTCCCCAAATTCCGAATGTGTTCCGAAGTAGAGATAGTCTTCATCATTGCGGACAAATATCTTGTAGGTCGTGTCCAGGCTCAACGTGGTCAACAGCCTGCGCTCACTGACACTGAAGACCACGAGCCAGCTCTCTATCAAGGGCCTGCAGTGTGTGTAGAGGCACGAGACGAGCCCCTCGGCATAATGAAGTATTTGGAATTTGTATTTTCGGGCGCCCCGGGACTCAGGGATTGCATCGTCCAACAGGGATCTCACATCGATAACAGCCTCCTCAGCGCTAGACTTGTGCAGGTCGAGGACGCGGAGTGTGCGCTCCAAGATGTGGCACAGAGTCCCATTCACGTAGATCCACGATTCCGCGACCGCAACGATGGCAGCAGTGAAGGGGGCGGCGGATCGAATGGCCTGGCGCCGCTTGTACAGCCTTCGCAGTGCGGTGGCATATTTCTGAGTTGCCCGGGCTTCTGCGGCTTCAGAGGTTGCGGGAGCCCTAGACTGCGCCACAAAGTCGTCAGCTGAGGATGATTCCAGGCCACGATCTTCTTGCCACTTGGGGGCGAGCCAAGCGAGACCCCTGCGTCCCACTCCCCGGTGGCCATGAGTCTGGGAAGGGCTTGTGTTCATGACATGACAGTACCTCTAGAATTGACTTGCAGATCCTGTCTTCCCTAACAAGGTAGCTGAACCGGGAAGAGAGGCTCAGGTGGAAGACGTCGTCGACTTCCAACTCCTGTACTATCAGGCTTATGATTTCGTACGGGAGTTTGCTCAGAGACAT
Organism: Diaporthe aspalathi; assembly: GCA_001447215.1. NCBI lineage: Eukaryota > Fungi > Ascomycota > Sordariomycetes > Diaporthales > Diaporthaceae > Diaporthe > Diaporthe aspalathi. The sequence continues at coordinate 14,352 of LJJS01001749.1, forward strand.
GACACCCTGCTTCCTGTACCTAGGCACTCTCGATAATCCTGCCCATTGTAACGAGGTCACCTAAGTAAAAAGTGCCAGGTCCGGCTGGGGAATGGCGAGATGCGCCTGTGAGGCTGCTCAAGTGAAGGGAGATGGGAAGGGCCAAAGTGCGGTTTTGCAACGAAAACGGTACCTTGGATTCCAGATAGGCGTATGAGGTAGGAGAGCCGGGCAGGATGTGGGGGGAGGTGTAGGTCTCGTGGGTTTAAATAAATATGCGGCGTCACAGCCTTGTCTCTGCTTCCCCTCCTCTTCTCTTTGGGGAGGGGGCGGCCTTAAATCTTGTCCATGTGAGGGCTGAGAGTCAAAGGAGACATAATAAAACAGTCAAGCCCGCAGTAAACGTGGCCGTGGCTTTCAATGCTTCGAAAGGGAATCGATTACTGTGGCAAGTTGACCTCGTATGAGGCCTGACCATCGGCCAGGTCAGCACCCAAGACCTAAGGACACGGTGCGGCGGGCATGTACACAGAGCAGTCGAGACACATCTTGGCGGTCCATGTGCCGGATTTTGAGCCTCAATCAATCCTTTCAAGCAGAAAGCCTCGGAATGAGGCATGAGGCTCAGTCATGGGGGTGTGGAGGGATGGATGGATGGGATGTCATCAGGGAAGAGGAGGGTTCGCCAGGGATCACCCTTGGTGGAATGAAGGGGAAAGGATGAAGCTGAGAGCGAAACTGGTGCATGGCGACAGCCGTGAATGCAGGCAAGATTGGTTCAGGTTGGGCCTGGAGATTAGCGGTGGGTAGCGCGGTTGTTGGTCCTATTCGCTCATTGATTGGCCACACAAACCCCCAGAAGGGGGAAAGCAGAGCCTCACCCTCACACCTTTCAGAGCCGGCCCAGCACTTGAGGCCTCTCCAGCAGTCCCACACCACCTTCACATCTCTCCAACGTGACGACGTCTTCTTCTTCCTCCTCACCCAACCACCACGACAGCGGCAGGTTTTGGAAACTGTCAGCCAGCATGGCAAAGGCCCCCTGCCGACTTCCCTCTTCTTTCTCTTTTTTCTTTCTCCTTTTTTTGAGCCGCACATTGGCCCCAAACCGTTCACCGTCCGCCCCTTGGACCGCCAGCCCGTGCATCGTCGACGCTCCAGGTGTCAGGCTGGCTGCCTCCTGGACACAGCGCCAGCCCCCGGGCATGAGCGTTGCCAGAACGCGCCATGAATCCCACCGTTCCGCTGACCCCAGGTTGGACAAGGACCGGGAGACGAGAAGAACGGTTCCACATGCGGCTCTGCTGCCCCAAAAACGAAATGGCTCATTTCATCGTCCGGCAGAGTCATTCCTCAGGCCGGGATTGCCCATGCCCAGAGCACGCACTTGAGCCGAGCCCGGCTTGTGACCCAGCTCGTGTTGCTCGCGGGGAATCTCAAAACGTCTCTGATGGCTGATGGTTCTCATCTCTCCATTTCTGGATACGCCTTGCAGGACCAGCTGCAATGCAACGGCTCGGTATCCGCCAACCAGCCTGCGAGGTTGTCCCGAGAACGGCCTCTGCCCGACTTCGGCGTGATGCGATGCCCGACAAGGCTCGAGGGGAAAGACATCAACACACGACATGACATGGTGCAGACTGCTGTCACGTGGCACGGTGTCGATCTGGAACCAAGATGGGCCTGGCCGGGGAGGTCATCGTCATGTGTTGCATCGGGAGACTGCGACATCCCCTGTCCCACAGGTCGGAATGCCCGTGCCGATTTTGGACCCCGGGTCGGGATGAGGGGGGCCAGCTCATGGGCAAGCAGCCGGTCATCAGCAGGCTTTGTCCTCCAACTGTCGACCTGCGTCCGCCGCTCTGCAGAGGGCGGGGAATCCGCCCTCTGCAGGATGATAAGACACTGTGCTCCACTTCGTCTGTTGGCAGGTCCAGGCAGCAGCGTCACGCGAGAAGGGTACGCTGCGGGTCTTCTGTCGCTCTCACTTGGCTGGAGTCCGTGATTTGAGGCGAGAGCCGTCACGATGCGGGGACCGGCTATTCCTGCGCAGCTAGTGTCTTCGACGGCGCTCGTTCTGTGGTCCCCAACGAGCGGAATGTGCCTTGGGCCGCATGGAGGGTGGGCTCGAATCAAGCCGTGGGCCAAGTGGGACAGCAGAACGTTGGACAGCCGACATATGCCTTTCCACGGATCCATGATTAGGGCACAGCCTGCATGCTTCTTGTGTGTTAGCAGCTCGTCTTGGGATAGGGCTCCATCAGATCTCACTTATCACGGACCTGCTTCGGCCGCTGTCCCCTGTCTGTTCCATTCAGGTGCAGCTGGGTGGCGGCGCTGAAAACGGAAGGCTGGCTGGGCACCAAAGTCAGAGCCAAGTCATCATTTACGACGCACGTGTGAAAACTAAGCCCCGGGGCCTTATTACATGCTTTTTATGGTATTCCACGGATCTTGGCCTACTTGGACGACGCCATTTCGGTCGGTCTTGCCTGCTGCAGGGTATGTCAACCAAGCTATGGAGACTGACCTATTTTGGGATGGGCAAGACAGACTTCACAAGACATCCACGGGACCTGGATCCTGCCCCATCGTCAACAATGGGCCGCACTTTACATCTGTGTGTTGATAACCGTCCTCTTGTGATAACAGATTCGTCTCTATCTAAAGCCTGTCTTGGAAGAGAGTGAAAACAAGCGCCAGGCTGTCAAGACGGGGCCACATGGGATGCCCAGGCCGCCGTAGACCCGTCACAGCATGTTTTGCGTCCCACACACCGCGTTGATGAATGGGACGAAATGGATACCTGTCGAACCCATGAGGCGTATGCACTTCAACAGCTAGAGGCCAAACTTGCTAACCAATCCCAGGGTCGCACAGCCGATATTCCTCAAAGGTATCCACGGCGGTCGAGGCTGAAGCACATATATGGCAGTCCTCGTGGTCCAGTGATCTGGACACGCACGTCTCTCTTAGAAGTTCCACTCGGCGTCCGGGATGGGGTCAATGCCGCCTTCCTGACCTCCGCACGCAACATACACAGCGGCCGAGACGTCTATATGGTCAGGGCCGCAGCCCATGCACTTGTCGACGACCTGGGCGGAGACGGTGTTGCCGTTGCACTGGATGGTGATGGGGGCCGGCGAACAGTCGGCGGGTAGCAACGACGGCTCGACGGCGACGAACATGCTGCCGGTGACGTATTCCTGGCCACATGCGGACAGGGCGCCCGCGTTGCTGATCTCGCCTATCGGGGTGATGTGACCGCTGAAGCTGGCGCGCTTGCTGAATGGCGTTGCCCTTGCGATGGTGGCCATGGCGGCGAGGCAGGTAAGGGCAGAGGTGGCTGTGAGCTTCATCTTGGAGAGAGACGCCAAGTTTCACTTTACTTTTTCTCTGTGGGTTTTGGGATCAATAGCGCCTGGCTATTTTGTTTTGTTTCTGCGAATGAATGACTGGGGAAATGAATGTCTTGTCGTCGAGGATGGTTGCTGCCGAGCCTGTCTACTTCTCGAGATCGGCGAACGGGAACCATGGATTTATACCAGAGGCTTCAACCAGGACTAGTCGTCTTGTTTGGAGTTGAGGACATCCCCAGGTGGCTTGAGGCTATCCTCGGCGCCAGTATTGCCGTACGACGAGGTTTCGACGGCGGCTGGTCTCCGGCCATTACGCCGTGTCTTGCTCTGCGACAGCTTCGGGCCCCAAGGACTCCGGGCCTGTGTGCCAGGCGTGGAGGTTTCGAGCGCGTGCCTCCCCAAGCCATTCAATCAAGCGGAGACGTGGCTTCAGGTTGCAAGCCGGGGGCGGTCTCAGCAATCAGGAGCATTGCGGGGCGCCATACCTAGAAGAAGTCCCACCAGTCACAGCCGGCTGGTCTATTGGTGGCGGCTCGGAGCAGGTCTACGACGACAATTGTCTGTTGGCCGGCAGCCAGCCACGATGCAGGAGTCGAGGTGTTTATGGCCTTGAAACACAGCATCCCGCCATCCAGGGGTAATAACACCTGATTCTGGGCCTCCAGTTCGTCCGAGGCCCAAGGAACGGCGCGAACCCCTTGTCCTGGTCTCGGGAGGAGGCCCGGAACCTTGGCCTCGGGTAGACATGAGGTGCAGCTTATTGAACCCCAGATGTGACCGGCCGGCCATCTTGGGCCACCACATTGGGGGTCAGAGCAAAAGAGGCTGAGTGAGAGGCACAAAACCGCGCAAAGAGAATCTCTTCCCGTTTTGTTGCAGCCATCTTCAGCTGGGAACAGTCGAAAGTCTGTTATTCCCGGGATTTGAGGCTCTTCGACTCCTGAAGTCAGGCTTACTTAAGTAATCAATACCTACCTACCAAATCCCGATGACGCGATAGCGGCTTTCCAGGTTGTCACGCTGACGCTGTTTGGGACACACCTTCGACTACCGTAAACTGCCGCATGATGCTTCTGTACTTCTTTTCGGCAAGGAGGAGCAGGTAGACCGGTGCGTCGCGAGATTTCAAGCTGGAAACACCCAATGCTCAACACCCACAGCATACCCTCGGTTCGCATCGTGCTTCCATGTTTTATTCAGGATTTTGATATTTTCAGTTATTACTGTTTGTGAGATGCCGATCATGGCCGGCGAGGAGCATGTCGACGTCTACGCACCATTCACTAGGGACACCATCCTCGAAGTCCGCTCTGGGAAGTTGAAAAAGTACAAGGGCCTCAATATTGAGTCCGGGATCTAGCGACAAGTCGCTGCTCGACGGGCCTGTCCACGTCGGAAAGCTGGGTATAGACGGGGACCGAACATGACCTCACGTTTCACGGTGGACTCGACAAGGCTGTTCACGGGTGTAAGTCGAGTAGCCAAACGTGCGGCTTTTTCCTTGATGATGGCCCCCCTCTCTGTGCGGGTCAGTTGGTCACGAGCATGGGAAATAGCGCTTCCTGATGAAGGGCGCTGGATTACGCCCACACATGACTACGCATCGCACTAAGGCGCGTTTACTGCACAGTCACATCACACCAGACCGTGCTGACCATGTCCGATGTCACCAGACTGCTGCAGTCACTACCCCAGCACGGCAGGCAGAGTTCGAACCGGCAGCTTCGCGATTCGTCCCAGGGGGCCCTCTGGGGAGAAACTTTGTCACACGACACATGAACGAGCGCAATGTCTGCATCTGCGCGACATCCTGTCCGTCGGCGGGGGCTGGCACCAATGACGACGACGATGGCGGCGGCGGCGGCGGCGGCGGCGGCAGGGACGGCGTGGCGGCGGGGCTGCTCCTGCTGCAGGCCAGCCTGCCCCGGCAGCCCTGCCTCAAAATTGAACCCACCGTTTCGAGCTCAGGGGGGTTCGCCCCACACACGTGGCGCCTTCAGCCGCACCGGGTGGTACTACCGCGTCCTGCGCGAGGGGCGCCGTCGCGGCCGGGGACGAGATCCGGCTGGTTGGGGCGCCCGCACCCGCGCTGGAGACCATCGAGCGCGTGCGGGAGTTCCTCCACCGCAACACGGGCGACCTGGCGGTGGCCGAGGAGCTCACCGCCACCCCCGAGTCCGGGCCGGCGAAGCTCAGAGCCAAGGCGAGGAGGAAGGGGAGGATGGCCCGGCGCGGTGAAGGGACTTCAGGGTCGCCGAGGAGAGGCGGCAGACGGGCCGGATCACCGCGTTCGTCCTCGAGGCGGCGGAGCCCCTCCCGGCGGCCGAGGGCATTGGCCCTGCGGCCGCGCACGCGAAGATCCGCATCGCGGTCCCCGGCCGCGCCGGGCCCCTCGTGCGCGCGTACTTACTCGGTCGTGGGCGCCGACAGGAACCGCCTCGAGCTGGGCGTGGAGCTCGAGCCCGGGTCCCGCGGCGCCGAGCACGCGGCGCCGTCGTCGTGCGAGGTGGGGGGGAGGAGGAGGAGGACAAGGCTGGGGGCTCGATGCTGAGCTGTGTCAGTCCCGGGGTGGGGGGATCACGATTGAGGTCTGAGTTGGGTGGTGCGGCTTTTAGTTGGTTGGTCCAGCATCGCGGCCCCTAAGCGACCTCTTGTGATGTCGAGGTCCACGAGGGCAACGCCGCCCCCGTATACGCTTGGTGGTGCTGCCGAGCTACAGGTGCGGATATTGATTTGCTTCCCCATGGTGAGGCTATAGCCCACTGCCGCCGAGCACGCCGAGGCTCTTGACGGACGGACCATGCCGTCCTCCGGGCCTCGTTGCCCCTGGCCAAGTTGCGGCATAACAACTGATACTGAGGGGTTATATATTGGTGTGGCCCAATGTGCACAACTCCCACGTCACTCATTTACATGCACGACGCTTGGTTTAGTGATCATGTCCTCCAAGTGCTCATGCGGGACAGATGGGGAAGAGCAGCTTGGGGAAGTGCGCTTATTGAGGGTTCTAGACGTGTGCTGGAAAGATCTGGAAAATGCATATAAGCGGAACCCAGACTTCCGTGGTCTAATGGCGGTTGGGCCAAGCCGCGCCTGTTCGATTTAGTGTGCTTGTAGCACGCCCAAGCCCAGGTGTGGTAGTTCCCCCAAAAAGTGAGGCTCTACAAACCTCATGCGCGACTAGATCAGTGAGACAGTCCCGCATCATCAAACAGCACACGTGAACACACAGAGCCTTGCCTCCCCGAAGCGGGGACCACGGGAGACGAACACATGTGCGATGGTGCAACACGCATGCATTGGCACCGTCATTGTATGTGTTGCACAAATGGTGTCGGCCGCATTGAGAGTGATTGTGGTATCGGTATACTCTTGAGA
>LJJS01001749.1:21117-47174 GCA_001447215.1 Diaporthe aspalathi
GGGGGGGGTGGGGTTGGTAGTGCAAAGCCATTGTAGGAGGAAGAGACCATATGGTCGCACAGCAGGAGCACACCTCCATCTAGCCAGCCACAACGTGCGACGGAGGCCAGCGTGGAAGTCTTATGTCTCACCCCGATCTCGGGGCCACGAGTAAAGAACTTGCACGACCTCATGATCCGGCCGAGTTTTCGACGTCAGCAGGATCAGCGGCATCGGGGCCCCCTTTCGCAGCTGTCGTCTTGCCTCCTCCCACGAACAGGGCGACAACGACCGCGCCGCTCGCCATCCACACCGCCAGCACCCAGGTCAGCGTGCCCCAGCCCGCCCCGTCCATCACGTACCCGGACATCAGACTGCCGACGGAGCCCCCGAGGGCGAAGGACGTGCAGAAGAGGCCGTAGCCGAGGCCGTACACGCCCTTGTCCCCGAAGACGCCCGGGCTGGCGGCCTCCTCCGCGTCGATGGCGTAGGTGATCTCGGCCATGAGCGGCGTGTTGGCGAAGGTCAGGGTGACGCCCACGAGGGCCAGCAGGGCGCCCAGCAGGACCTTGTGGCCGGTGGTGTTGTCGGTGACGAGGCGCAGGCACACCAGCAGGGGGATGGAGGCCACGAAGCCCGCGGTTGAGGGCCACCGCGCGCCGTAGCGGTCGCACGCCCAGCCCACGACCGGTGAGATGAAGCCCGGGATGAAGATGGCGAAGAAGATCAGGCCCGCGGCTGTCGAGGACCAGCCAAAGGTGTCCTTGACGAAGAGCGGGAGGACCGTGTCCCACGAGATCCTTGACGAGGTGGTGTGATGGTCAGCAGAGTTTTTTCCCCCCTGATTTCAGCTGGACAGGGGCGAGCGGTGAGGAGGCATGAGGTGAGGGTGGCAAAGACGGCGGCGATGACTCACATCGCACCGGCCTGGATGATGATTCCAAAGTTGGCAGCCAGTAGGCGTTGCGACTTGAGCAGCTTCAGCTTGGGGTGCTTCGCTGTCCGCCTGCTCGCGGCGATGGACAGTGCTGCTGGCGGTGGCACGGCAGTAGCCTCGGGGTCGATACCACCGTTCCCAGCATCGTGGCCAGGGTAGTCTCCTCGGCCCTGCTTCTCATGGTGTATCTCGGTCGTTTCTGGCGCCTCGGTCATTTCGGATGCTTCTGTTGCAGGTTGTTCAGCTGTCCGCGGTCCAGCCGAGCTGGGCATCGGTTCAGGCGACGGCTCTTCACCGCCGATCCACTGCCTTGCAATCTTCTTTTCTACGAGGATTAGGCGGAGGATAATGTCCAGAAAAATGCACCCAAAGGCAATATAGTACACAGAATAGTAACCCTTGGCAGCAAACACGGCCCCGCCGATGGCAGGGGAGACCAGCAAGCCCATTGACATGGCAATGGCTGAATACCCCATCGCCTCGCCAATCTTGTCCGGAACGGTGTCGACCATCAAGGCCAGTCCCACAGTCCACACGATCGCCGCGCTAAGGCCTTGCAGGATCCTGCCGATGATGAGGAGAGCAATAGTCCTTCCCAGGCAGAGGAAGACGGTCGATCCTGCCAGGGAGACCAGACCGATGAGCAGGGGCCATCTCCGCGAGGAGGTGTGGTCGGCGTAGAGCCCGACGAGGGGGCTGCCGACGAAGAGCGCGATGGTGTAACAGGCGAGGAGGATGGCATTCCATGTCTGCACGGAGCCCTCGTCGACGCCGACTCGACTGGTCAGCGCGAAGGGAATGACCGGCACGATGATGCCATAGAGGAGGATGTCCGTGAAGATGGCTATGCAGACCGTGGCGAGGATGAATGTGCTGGAGGATCTGAAAGCAAGGAAGTAAGGAGGCCTGGAGTTGGGAGTCCTCTTCTCGCCTGACATGAAATGCTCGACATGTCGGGCGGCCTTGGATGCCATGGTGTGAAGCGTCAAAGATGGCGACTCAAGGGGCCGGAAAGGATTTACCTGCGCTCAGGAAATGCTTGAGAGATGCTCGATCCTCAACTCAACCAAGTTGAAGCCAACAGCACATGACAGACAACATGGAAATGAGGGCCTATGTCGATTAGCTGGGCGGTGTGATGCTCAAAGTCTAAGACGGGGTAAACATTGGCCATTGACGCCATCGATTTGCTGTGATGTGACCGCTGGCAAGTTCCCGCGTCGGCACCGCGATTTGCAGTCTTGGCGGGCATTATTTTGATGTTTGCGGCAGGGCCAGCCCGCAGGTGACTGTTGCAGTTGATCGCAATCCATGGTCAGTAACTTGCTGGTCGCATTGTCGGCAACCACATCGCGAAATAGAAGATCGAGAAAAGAAAGACTTGGTGTTGTGGATTGTCTCACGCCTGTTGGGGCTGCCCAAGCTCGGAGCCGAATCGGCGTGCCAGAGCCAGAGGTGCGAGATGCGGCCTTAGCGGTGCCAGATAAGATAAGCCATCCCAGGCCGTGTAAATTTCTGGATGCGACTTGACTTATGTTTTTGTGTCCGACCATCCATCTGCACCCGCAGCTTCAGCAAGGATGCCTTCGATACCAAAGGCTATAGGCGAGTTCACGGTGCTGCCATTGACCATACCGCCGTTGCCCTCGTTTCCTCACACCGCCACACACTACGTCTACGTCCGCCGACATGCACCAAACCGTCCCACCCCCGACGACGACCGCAGCCTGTTCGTGACCAACGTCCCCGTCGACAGTACAGAAGCGCACTTCCGCGCCGTGATATCGACGCTCGCTGGGAATGGAAAGTTCGAGTCTATACGCTTCGAGGCCGACAGGAAGGAAAAGCCCGTGTCTTTGGAGCCCGCCCAGGCCGCACGGCTCGCCTCGGTCGCATCACGGAAACGAAAGCGCGACGAGTCCCAGTCCGACTCCGAAAACGAAGACGAAGAGGAACATGTAGCACGGCTTCCGCCAACGTGGACGCGGGACCTACATCGTAGCGGCAGCACGGCCGTCATCGCCCTCGCCGACGAGAAGAGCGTGGACATCGTGCTGAAGGCAATCACAAAGGTCCACAAGAGCAAGAAATACCCCGTCTGGGGCGAGGGTCTCAAGGAGGAGGTCCCACCGCTGGGGTCGGAGTGGATCAAGGCGCACAACAAACTGTCGTTCCCGCCCACCGAGATCCTCCAGCAGTCCGTCGACGTGTTTTTCACCGTGTTCAACCGCAAGGAGAAGGAGGCGGCAGAGATGGCCAAGAGGCTGCGCAACGAGCCTGACGAGGACGGCTTCGTCACGGTCACCAGGGGCGGGCGTGCGGCACCGGCGAGGAGGGACGAGGCCGAGGAGGCGCGCAAGAAGATGCTGGAACGCGAGCAGAAGAAGAAGGAGGAGCTGACCAACTTCTACCGCTTCCAGCTGCGCGAGAGGAAGAAGGCTGAGCAGGCCGAGCTGATCAAGAAGTTCGACGAGGAGAGGAGCAAGGTACAGGCCATGAGACAGAAGCGCGGCAAGTTCAGGCCCGAGTCTTGAAGCGTAATGCGGTCTATGGATATCGGAAACAACTGCATAGGTGGAAACCCGAGGGGCACGGCACTCAGCGGATACGCCTCGACAGGGCGCTGTGGTTGACACGCATCACTGCAACGATGGGGACGAGTTGATCATACATGGTAAGCACTTTTCCTGCTGCATCACTACCTCCTATCGACCATGATGATCGCCGCGGGGCCAGCAAAGTATCACGACTCCATGGGATTCAATACCATGCAGGCAGTGGTAGGGTGACGACAAAAACCGCGTTTACACAATCTTCTCAACTTGTCTGAAGTCAACCTTCGCTACAATGTCTATGCATCTCCGATCCATGCCTCAGAGCTTCACTAATCATGGCGGGTGCTTCAGGACGTGGTTCAACGTGCATTGTGCCCTTCGGATCAGGATGCTGGAGGGGAAACTACCGCGTGAATGGAAGGGTATGATAGTTGCACCACCCTGACATCACCAATGGTCATCATATTAGTCGGACATGACGGTGAACATCCACACATAGCAACTGCTCGTTGGCTTATCAACAGCATGTCCGAATATGACGGATCTGAAATGGGAAAATATGTCCGGTCCACGACAACTTCATCCGTTTGCATCGAGCATTTCAGGCCTCGTCTGGGTCGAAAACAAAACAGCTCTCCCGGGTAGTACTGACAAATATAATACGTCCATTTTGTCACTCTGTCCACTTGTGGTGATCGATTAAATACACTTGAAAAAGAAGAACGCGCGGTTGAGAAGCAGTCGCCTGGTGGTAGCGTCGGAGTTGCGCTGTGTGGAGGCCCAAGATCGGGCGACCACTCCGATCGAGCCCCCACTTGATGGCGATCAATGTGGGGAAGTAGCTCGTCTTTTGGGAGCCTTCGGGCTGTCAAGGGATAAGCTCTCGGGCGCGGCGGGCGATCCGGCAGCAACGAACTCTCTCGGATTACCTTATCGCCCCCGGCCATCGGAGTGAATAATGACGAATAATTTGCCTACTGAAATAATACCTTGGAGGGGTCGTGGCCAACGTCCCCTTGGCGATGGCTTTCTGTTCTTATAAAAACGCCCTTTTCGCCCTAACCTCGCGCTTCTCTGCTCCCAATATCTCGCAGTCGCACTGTCCATGATCCCGCCCGCATCCTGAAACTTCTGGACAGCTAGTGTAGTCACCCAGCTGCCAGGACAGACGTGAAGATGGGCTCCAGCCAGGATGAGCGGGGCATCCGCATCGCCATAGACCGTGGCGGCACGTTTACCGACTGCGTGGGCAACCTGGCAGGCGAGGACATCGTGATCAAGCTGCTGTCTGAGGACCCGGCCAACTACCAGGACGCGCCGCTCGAGGGCATCCGGAGGATCATGTCGCACTTCCTCGGCCGTGACATCCCCCGCGGCGAGCCTCTCGACACCTCCAAGATCGACTCCATCCGCATGGGCACCACTGTCGCCACCAACGCCCTGCTCGAGAGGAAAGGCGAGACCATCGCCATGGCCGTCACCAAGGGGTTCAAGGACTGCCTGGTCATCGGCAACCAGTCCCGGCCCAAGATCTTCGACCTCGCCATCCGCAAGCCCGACGTTCTCTATTCCGAGGTCGTCGAGATCGACGAGCGCGTCACGCTCGAGGACTATGCCGAAGACCCGGAGCGACACGCCACCAAGACGGAGATCAAGGCTGGCACTGCAGAGGCGAAGACATCGGACCTGGTCATGGGCCTGTCCGGCGAGGCAGTGCGCATCCTGCGGCGCCCGGAGGAGGGGCGAATACGGAAACAGCTGCAGGGGATATATGACAAGGGCATCAGGAGCATAGCGGTGTGTCTGATGCACGCCTACACGTTCCCAGACCACGAGGCCGTGGTGGGGAGGATCGCCAGGGAGATCGGGTTCAGCCACGTCTCGCTGAGCTCCGAGCTCATGCCCATGATCAAGCTGGTCTCGAGGGCGACCTCGGTCTGCGCGGATGCGTACCTGACGCCGGCCATCCGCAAGTACATCGACGGGTTTCAGAAGGGCTTCGAGGGCGGGCTGGGCACGCAGAGTGTGAAGCGCGAGCCCGGGAGCCGTGGTGCCCGCTGCGAGTTCATGCAGAGCGACGGCGGCCTGGTCGACGTCGAAAAGTTCACCGGCCTGAAGGCCATCCTCTCTGGCCCCGCTGGCGGCGTCGTTGGCTACGCCATCACGTCATACGATCCAAACACCAGGATACCCGTCATTGGGTTCGACATGGGAGGGACGAGTACCGACGTCTCCAGGTACGGCGAGGGCCGGTACGATCATACCTTCGAGACCACAACGGCAGGAGTCACCATCCAGTCACCACAGCTTGACATCAACACCGTGGCAGCTGGCGGTGGCTCGCGGTTGTTCTTCAGGAATGGCCTGTTCGTTGTCGGTCCCGAATCCGCCGGCGCGCATCCGGGACCAGCATGCTACCGAAAGGGCGGCCCCGCTACAGTCACGGATGCCAACTTGTACCTCGGCAGGCTGTTGCCTGAGTTCTTCCCGAAGATCTTTGGCAAGAATGAGGACGAGGGACTGGATGTCGAGGCCAGTAAGAAGGTGCTCCAGGAGCTTACCGACCAGGTCAACAACGAGACCGGGAAGAATATGTCCGTCGATGAGGTTGCCTATGGCTTCCTGACCGTTGCCAACGAGAGCATGACCCGTCCTATCCGCTCAATAACGGAAGCAAAGGGACACGACTCCTCAAAACACAGGCTGGCCACTTTCGGCGGGGCAGGTGGCCAACACGCCGTTGCCATTGCTGATGCCCTGGGGATCAAACAAATCCTTATACACAGATATTCGTCCGTCCTGTCGGCATATGGCATGGCCTTGGCAGATGTCGTCGATGAGCGACAGGAGCCAGAATCTGCAGTGTGGTCCAGCGATGGCAATACTGTTGGTGAGCTCAAGGAAAAGATGGCGAAGCTCAAGGAGAAATCCCGGAAGGCACTACAAGACCAGGGATTCCGCGATGAGGACATTGTTTTTGAAGAGTACCTGAACATGAGATACCGTGGTACGGAGTCAGCATTGATGATTGTCAAGCCGAGCGAAGAGGACACGAAAGACCATTTTGGTGGCAAAGATTGGGCATTTGACCAGGCGTTTGTGAAGCACCATCGATATGAATTTGGATTTACACTAGATGATCGGGACATCATTGTCGACGACGTGCGAGTAAGAGGCATCGGCAAGAGCTTCCGGTACGCCGAGGAGACGGTGGATCAGCAGCTCAAGCAGTTGAAGAGGCAAGAAGTCTCCGAGAAGAAGAAGCACTCGAGTGCTCAAGTCTACTTTGAGGGGGGGAGGTTGGAGACACCAATATACAAACTTGGCGACATCCAAGTCGGCGACGTTGTCCACGGTCCAGCCATGCTGGCCGACGGAACGCAGACCATCGTCGTCACGCCCAAGGCCGAAGCGGTCATCCTTCAGACCCATGTCATCGTGAACATCGCGGCAGACAGCGGCAAGGAGGAGTCCCAGGGGGCTGATCAGTCCAAGCGAGAAGTCGACCCAATCGTGCTCAGCATCTTCGGCCACAGATTCATGGCCATTGCTGAGCAGATGGGTAGGGCACTGCAAAAGACAAGCGTCAGCACGAACGTCAAGGAGCGTCTTGACTTCTCATGCGCCATCTTCGACGCAACCGGAGGGCTCGTCGCGAACGCACCGCATCTGCCAGTGCACTTGGGATCCATGGGCACATGTGTGAAGCGGCAAGCAGAAATTTGGAAGGGCGAGCTGAAGAGAGGCGACGTGATCATCTCCAACCACCCATCATATGGCGGAACGCATCTCCCAGACGTCACACTGACGATGCCCGCATTCGACGAGAAGGGAGAGAACATCCTTTTCTACGCCGCATCGAGAGCTCATCATGCAGACATCGGAGGCATCACCGCCGGCAGCATGCCGCCTCACTCGCGTGAGCTATTCCAGGAGGGTGCTGCCATCAAAAGCGAGAAGCTCGTCAGCGAGGGCAAGTTCAACGAGGAGAGGGTTGTGGAGCTGTTCTACAACGAGCCCGCCAAGTACCCTGGGTGCAGTGGCACCCGTTGCCTCGCTGACAACATCAATGACCTGCGAGCGCAGGTCTCCGCCAACCAAAAGGGTATCTCGCTCATCGAGAATTTGATTCAGGAGTATGGCGAGGACACCGTCATGTTCTACATGAAGAGCATCCAGGACAACGCCGAGTCGTGTGTGCGACGGCTGCTGAAGGACGTGAGCAAGAAGTTCGCGGGCAAAGACCTCTCATCTGTGGACTACATGGATGACGGCAGCCCGATCAAGTTGAAGGTGACTATCAATGCTGAGAAGGGGGAGGCAGTGTTTGACTTTGAGGGGACTGGTCCCGAGGTATACGGAAACATAAATGCCCCGGAAGCCGTGAGCTACAGGTAAGCACACATCACGTTTCCACGTTCCGGTCTAGAGGTGATACACGCTGACCTCTCCGCCAGCGCCATCATATACTGCCTCCGCTGTCTAATCTCCGAAGACATCCCCCTCAACCAGGGGTGCCTGAAACCGATCCACGTCAAGATCCCGCCCAAGTCCCTTCTCTCGCCCTCGGACCACGCCGCCGTGGTCGGCGGCAACGTCCTGACCAGCCAGCGCGTGACGGACGTCATCTTCAAGGCCTTCGAGGCCTGCGCCGCCTCCCAGGGCGACTGCAACAACCTGACCTTCGGCTTCGGCGGCAACGCCGCGGGCCAGGACGCCGTCCGCGGGTTCGGGTACTACGAGACCATCGCCGGCGGGTCCGGGGCGGGCCCGCACTGGGACGGCACCAGCGGCGTGCACACGCACATGACCAACACGCGCATCACCGACAGCGAGGTCTTCGAGCGCCGGTACCCCGTCCTGCTGCGCGAGTTCAGCATCCGCGAGGGTTCCGGCGGCGCGGGCCGGCACCGCGGCGGCGACGGCGTCGTCCGCGACATCGAGTTCCGCATCCCCGTGCAGGTCTCCATCCTCTCCGAGCGCAGGGTCTACCGCCCCTACGGCCTCGCGGGCGGCGGCGACGCCGCGTGCGGGCTGAACGTCTGGGTGCGCAAGGTCGAGAAGGCCAGCTGGGAGAGGCAGCTGCGGCGGCTCAAGGGCGGGGGGGAGGAGGAGGATGGGGAGGACACCGAGTACGAGGAGAGGCATATCAACCTCGGGGCCAAGAACAGCGCGCCTATGAAGGCCGGCGACAGGATCATCATCAACACCCCCGGCGGTGGCGGCTGGGGCAGGGTCGGCGAGGCCAAGACGCACGGGGGGGTTGAGGACCACACCCAGGCGTGGAGGAAGGGCAGTCATGCTGCGAGGGAGGAGGCTGCGTTGCAGGTTTAATTAACTAAGAGTCGGAAACAGGCGTGCAAGTGTATGTACTAGGACGACACTGGTTGATCATCGTATACTTAACCAAATCAACCAATTCTTTTTATTTTTTAAATAAATTATAATTCAGCAATACTAATTTAAAGCTAAAAAAATATAAATTATATATTTTTATTAAAATAATAATAATAACTTATAATAATGCTAATTATTATAATAATATTATATATATTAAAATTTAACTATTGATTTTTTTTAATTAATATTTTAACTTGAAATTAGATGAATTTAAAATTTACTCTATTTTCAAAATATAATTTCAGATATCGTCATGTGTGTTTCCAAATACCTGAAGACTTTGATAGCCAGTGTGGCCGAGTGGTCTAAGGCGTCTGACTTAAGCTCAGATATCCGAGAGGATTCGCGTGTTCGAACCACGTCGCTGGCATTTTTGTCGCCTTCCAAGCAAAACACCTTAGGTGTCACAAAAGAAATATAAAGGAGGCAATGCTTCTAAATCTTGCTGAAAAATTTAAAATTTTAAAACTTTATTTAATTAAAAAAGATTTTTTTTAAATAATTATAAAATTTTATTAATTTACTAATTTTATATTTATAAAATTTAAATAATAATTTTAATATATTAATAAATTTTAAATTAATTTAATTTAAAGTTAATAAATTAATTAAAAAGGGGCAGCAGTATAGTTTTAACATACAGTGGCACCCGAGAGAGCAATTCTTGCCAACACCGCCATTACCACAACCGGTGCTAATAATGACGGCTGGCACCAGAGTTAGTAGCAGAACCCCGACAGATATAATAATCTTCCAGGGAAGGATGTTCGACATTGTTTTCTAAACTGCAACCGGATAATTATCTCTTCGTTGTGTATCAGTGCCGTTGACCCCAGAAATGAAGCACGCCGCTGCACATTTACCACGCTCATCACCGGGAGCGCACGGCTATGCAGCTAATACTGTCTCTCGGATTTCGAGCATAAGGCCGTCTTGCGGCTGATTTGCACGCTGAAGACCCTATCAGACCACTCGTAATTAGTTGTCAGCGCTATCGTGAATGTGTCGAGTTCTGGAGGCTGTGATAGTCAAACTTGGACCCCACACTCAGGGGCGCCGATCGCCTCCCAAACTGCCAATTTCGAGATCCACTGTATTTCAGACGAAGGATCATTCAGCTTCAGGCAGCATTTTGCCATGGGTGTACTCGTAGTACTGGAAATTGCCCAGCTGTCCGGGGTCAGGAAGTCGATATGCAGTCAGCTTCAGGGAGAATTGTTCTTGACCAACCAATTAGGGCACGATAGTGTCATTTTCGTCTTTCGAGGCCCACACTAATAACTGGGCATGGGCATTTTTCGTAAACAATCCTCGTCTTTCCCTCTCTCACCACTTCAGCAGCTATTGCGAATCATTTTCGACATTGATTCAGAAATTCATTCTGCCTTCCAAAGGCTATAATTGTGGTCGCACCATCAGACTTTAAAAGCGGCATTTTCCACAAATTTCGTTTCACCGTATTGAGTGGCGACTCAGTTGTGTCGAAGTTTACCCTGGCCTACCTCTCCGAGTCCAAACCACGATGACTTCGAGGCCAATAGGTGCAGAGAGAGACGATGATGGCCCCAACACAAGTCGAAGGAGTTGGTCTCCAGCCGAGGGCGACGACATTGATGAATACCTTGAGGGATATCACGAGCCTCAGCCCCTAAAACCGGAAACCTTTCAATCCAATCCACCCAATGCTGCTTCGAGCGAGAAGACTAGCTCCCTTGGCCGGCTTCGATGGCGGAGACAACGCAATAATCCGGTTGCCCAGCAGTCGCGTACTTGGTGGTGGTGGGAGGTAGCAGCCGCAATCGTGGGCATGTTGTGTACGACCCTCATGATCGCCATGCTGGCGGCCGCCAGCAACACATCCCTCGAGTCGTGGCCCTTCCTTTTGGAACCCAACACTGTCCTATCGACGCTGAGCACCATCGGCAAGTCCGCCTTCCTGGTGGCCATTTCGGGATGTCTGGGTCAGCTGAAATGGGGCCACTTCTGGTACCAGTCCCGGCCTCTCAGCCATCTACAGCACTTCGAGGATGCCAGCAGAGGGCCGTGGGGTGCTCTCATGTTCTTCCGCACAGTTCACATCCGTGCTGTCACTGCTTGCTGCCTCGCTGTCTTAATGGTGTTAGGACTGGCCATCGACCCGATGTCGCAACAGGTCCTGGCATTCCCAAATCGGATCGTAAAGATGCGCAACGTGACTTCAAGCATCGGTCAGGCATTTGAGTACCAATCGAAAGCATATGCCCTCCTGCGGCAGGATCCTCAAAATAGTAATGCCCTGCCCAGCACTTGAAGCTCATGAACCGCCAAGAAGACAGCTAACCTTGAATTTTCACTCAGACATCGGAAATGCCTTGTTCCACGAGGACACTCTCAAAATCGAGGCCGCAATCATCAACGGCGCCGTGGGGTCCGTGTCCGCGCCATACTTTGACTGTCCTTACCCAGCTGTCAGTTGTGCCTGGGAGGACTTTTCTACTCTCGGAATCTGCTACTCCTTCGAAAACGTGACGGAGGTGGCGATAGCAAATTGTACCTGGGGTCGAAACGGCACCGATCCCTACAACGGTACTTGCCTATATGACTGGTCCGGACGTGAAGAGCCAGACCCAGAGATAGCCATCACGAAAATCGGTTATCCAGATGATCAGGGAGGAATCGTCCCCAACGTGACTTGGGACTTTTTGTCAGCAATGGCTGCCGATCATTACGATGAAATCGGGGGCCAGGGCCTTTCTCTTACCATCGCCAGATCGGACAGCTCTAAGTGGGCAAGATTCATGCCCTTCCCCATAGAGCTCTTCTATGCACGGTGGTACTTCTGCCAGCAAACATTCTACGACGTCGCGTCCACTTCCGGAGGCCTCACGGTCGGCCGTGTAGCACAAGAAGCCCTCACGCCGGTGCGAAACGAGACCAACACGCCCCCGGGCGAAAACAGCGCGGCCCGCATCTCGGACTATACCCGGCTGGTCTACCGAGCCGACTCGACAGGCCACGAGTACTCGGTGACGCAGCGGACCACCATGCAGATTATGAACTACGTCGGCTACCTCCTGAGCGTCCGGTACGCGCTGGACCGCAGCGGCTCCGAGGCCAGCGGCAGCGTCGTCAGCGGCGTCACCCTGGGCAACAACAACCTGCTACAGATGGGCTACTTCCTCAACGCCACGGACCTCGCCAACATGACCCGCAACGTCGCGGCCACCCTGAGCGCCCAGCTCCGGAGCAGTGGGCCCGGCGACAACGCGAACCTCACGCTGCTCCCGGGCGACGCCTTCGCCTCCGAGACCTACATCTCGGTGCGCTGGCCCTGGCTGGCGCTGATGTTCCTCGAGGCGGCGGGGACCCTGGTCCTCCTGGCCGTGACCATCACGAGGACGCGGGGCCAGCCGCTTGTCAAGGGGTCGGTCATCGCGCCGTTGATGTACGGCCTCAGGGGGTGGGAGGACGAGCCCGACCGCACGAGTGCGAATGTTTCGGACTCGTCACCGGTGCTGGAACGCCGCGCGAAGGAGATCTGTGCATGTCTCGGGGAAGAGGCCGATGGTCAGGTGAGGTTCGCAAGGTGTTCGTGATGTGGCAGCGTCTGTAGTGACCTAGGTATTCTGACGATAATTTGAAATGCTTCCCACATTCATCGCCATCCTTGTATCGGGACGCTCTCCGCGTCATATAAATCGCAGTGGCTTCAAAGAGGTCTTGGCAATTATTTCAAATTTGCTACAGTCGCTAAGACGTCATTTAAAAGATACCCACATGCAGGTACAAAGGACGAAGACTGTTGACGACCAGAGCCTCGTTCGGGAAACTGAGTGTCGAGTTGCACCGACAAACAAACCATTGAGTATGTGCATCTCACCGAGAAACGCACGGCGTGAGCAAACTTCAGTCATCCAAGGGTAAGGCAGCCACAAGATGATCTCATCTCAGCATCTTCTCCTCGGCAGAGTGTTTCAGTTTCCAGTAACAGAAACAGGGACACATGCATTGCATTTCAAGTACATCGTGCTTTCCTCCCCATTCCAAAGTAGTACATGAATGGTGGGCCTCAGCTACTTCCCGTATTCCACGGTCGACACCTGGTGGCAGCACAGAAGCCATTGCAACAACTCCCAACGTATTGTCCGTCAGAGCCGTAACATGCCCCTATATTTTTAAAGGCCTGTCAGCATTGTCCCGGGAGTAACCTTTTATCAAGACCTTGTGGTGGGTCATTGCAACATGTGACTGAATCTTACCGTAAACTCCGACGCATGCTCCGCTGCAAGTGACAGACACAATCTTTTGGGGTGGCCCAACTGCGATCTGGTTTATAGGCCAGGGGTCTCCGGGCCGCTGGGTCAACGGCGGGGCGAATGTCACATGATCGCTTGCTGCTTTGAAGGTACAGAGACGATAGGCATCAAAGTCTGGGGCGGTGATCAAATTGACGTTGAGATCGTTGTCTGTGAGCCGCGTCAGAGTGCATTGGTCCCTTCTATCCTCGCAGCTAGAACCCCCAGGCAGTAAATGGGGACTATCTCAGCGCACAAGTGAAATGCTCTTGCCCATCTGCGGTCAAATTCAGGCCATAGGACGCGGGTCCAGCCTGAAACTCCAGCGTTACGGGCTGGAAGTCCCTGCTGTAGAGTTTGGTCTCGGTTGGCGACGTCGCACGCGCCAAGGCAGCAGCCATGGGGAGCAAAGTGATGAGAGCCTTCATGATGGACTGAACGCGTAATTCTGGTGGAGTTTGATATCTTGGTTTTTGGTATAGTCTGTCCGGGGTTCAATTCAATGGGAACGAAACGCAATTTATGAGCGCCGTGCTCCTCCTCCCTTTGGTTGAACGATGTGTTTGTATAGCTCCGTGTCATCGGCTGCTGTGTCTCATGGCGAACTGACATGTGAACATCAAAATGTCGATTCTCGTATCGGAAGTCTGCTGATCAGGGATGACTTCGTAATTGATTGTGAGCTACTAATACGAAGAATCACTTGATGCATGAGGTCACATTCCGGAGCTAAATAACAAGCGGTGTGGTCGGTAGGACTTGTGGCGTCCTGTACTCGTTCAGCCTCAATGCCATCCGCCTTGGCATGAACATCCTGAAGTCCCGCTGGGCCACAAGCCGGTTCGGAGAAGCAGTGTGGGGGTGTGTGCAAGCAACACGGGCTCGTACCAAACAAATAAACCCTTGAGCACCACACATTACTTGCCGACAAGTTTCCCTGCTGTGGGATAAATTTAGTCCTAGAGTGACAGCATGAAGTAGTTACCACTAAGATGGAAAGAAATGCAGCCTTCATGAATTCGGGGGCTACTAGTATATATAAGTACTGTGGAGCTTGAATCATCCGATGAGTGTTGCTTTCGTCTTCCAGTGGGTGCGTGTGGGTGACTATTGTGGTTCTGATTTCACGTATAACTGTTAATTCTGAAGATGACTAAAGCCTCAAGGTCCAATCACGGAGATCAGAATACCTTTCTGAATCCAACGTCGATTTAATCCGCCCCTTAGCGCTCAATTTTGCATGTAGACAAGCTCATTTGGTTGCAACCTTGGAAGGCACAGTTTCCACTAGCAAAATGCAACAATATCTTTGTAGAAGCCAAGTCAATTTGGATTCTCGCGTTACCTCAAAGAATCGTCGCAATGGACCTCGGGAATGTACCTGGGAGATGTATATCTCTGTGCGATCAAGGGCTTAAGCTAATTCCCCTCTTCCCTGCAGGGGTCTAAAGACGGTCTTTCTTCCCCCTTCTCACGTGGTCAGTCGACAAGCCCTTCTCGTAGGCCTAGGCTACTGAAGTCCCAATCCTGAGTCCCCTCGCCATGCTGTCAAGTTGGTTGGTCGTCGACGTCCTTTGGGTCGAAATCCCATGTTCTATGGTCGAGGTTCGTAACTCAACGTCACCATGGTCCCCTGCAACAGGGAGATTCGTAAGTGTACCTGTTGGAGCCCTGTCTCCTAAGCGGAAAAAGGTTCTAAGGCTTGACTTGAGGTTTTCCAGAGCAGGCTGGTGGAAGGCTTGCTGGATTTCTTCCAGTGAACGGCCCCGAGTTTCGGGCATGCATGCTCCCAGAACCGCCACTGTGAAAAGCGCGAGCCCACCGAAGAGGAAGTAGGCACCGAAAGCGGACTTGTTGAGAAGAACAGGAGTTATCATGGCCACAAACCAATTTGTGAACTAGAGGCTCAAGTCAGCATGACTCCCGTGACGAGACAACGCGAGAACGGAAACAAGACCTACAAATCCCAAGCCTTGAGCCACGCAGTTTGCGGCAGCTCTAACATGCATCGGCTGTATCTCGGTGGCGTATATTTTGCCCACAATCCCCCAAGTCGCACAATACGTGAGCCCGAAGAGGAAGACCGCGACGATAACAATCCACCTGGCAATTCCGAAGGGATGCACCACGCCTGCAGCGTAAAGTGATCCGATCAGGAACATGATTCCTGAAAGACCAATGCCGCCTGTTATGGCTGAGGTCCTTCTTCCCCACTTGTCAGCCAGCAAGAATGCGGGTACGGATATAGCCAGCATAAGTATCGCAGATAGCCCCGATGCGAGGAATGACGCGGTAGCAGAGGACAGCCCAGCCTGCGAAAACAATAGTGGAGCATACTAAGATGTCGTCAGTGACATATCACACATAGGGTGGTGCGTCTGAACATTTGGAACTCACGTAAAGCACACCGTCTATTCCGGAGAGCTGGACCATGCCCAACACGAAAAGGGCCAGTACCGTCCTCGCCCGGTAACCCCTCCTGAACAAGATCGCAAAGCTCTGCCAAGGCGTCAAGCTGACGCCCTGCTCGGCGGCCGCCCCGCCGCCCATGAAGTTCCTCTCGGCCTCCACCATCGAGAAGTCTAGCCTTCGCAGGGCATCCAGGGCCGCAGGCTGGTCGCCGCGGCTCATGGACCACCGCGGGGACTCGGGCAGCCGGGCGCAGCACCCGACCAGGGCGAGCGACATGGCCACCATCACGACGAACGGCAGCCTCCAGGCCATGCTGGACCCGCGCAGGTAGACGCTGCCGTAGCACGTGAAGTAGCCGGCGCAGACGCCGGCCGTGGCCATGAGCTGCGGCAGCCCGGACAGGACGCCCCTGCTCCGCGTGGGCGAGATCTCGGATATGTACACGGCCATGTTGCTGAGGTAGACGCCCTCGCCGAGCCCGGCGAGCGTCCGCCCCGCGAGGAACTGCGGCAGGCCGCGCGCGGCCCCTTGGAGCAGCGCCCCGGCGCAGAAGACGGCGGTGCCGAGCAGGATGGTCCTGAGCCGCCCGTGGTGGTCCGCCAGCCAGCCGGCGAAGACAGAGGGCGCGGTGCCGGCCAGCATTATCAGGGACACGGTGAAGCCGACGAGCGTGGGTGAGAGGGCTCCGATTGTGGCTTCGAACTGTGGCATTGATATCACGGCGCCGATCGAGCCGGTCTGCGGGCATCGCGAGTCAGCTGGTTAGCGCTGTCAAAACACCAAGGGGGAATTGAATCAGATTACGCACATCGTAGCCATTAATGAGGCCGCCGATGGAAACGGCCAAGGAGGCCAGGACGAAACCTGGTGGAGATTTCGGTGCCATGGCTGTTGGACGAGGTTTAGGATCTTGTTGACTGCTTGGTAAGGACAAAACTGGAATGAACTATCTGGACAACAAGAAAGGACTTTGGAACCTTAATGTTATCCGGCCTTTGATAGTAAGACGCGTGGAGGGCGTAAGACAGGTCGACTCTCGACCACCCGCTTTCCGAGGTTGCGTCATCACCACCAAACGTTACTTGTTGGTGCTTGCTTGCATCGGGCGTTGGCTGCAAGCGGAAGGATCGGCGGACGATTAACTCGTCGTGGAATTAATCGATAACTTGACGCGGGGAAGATATCGATTATGGCATGGATATTGCGTTTTTATTTGACTTGTCATTAGAGGTTATCGTGGTTATATAATACACCATATAGATATAGTCTCATAGACCCCAGAGCCTCTTCGGTTGCCCCGAGCCTGGAATGCAAGTTGTAAAGTTATCTGCACTTCCACCTGGGATTTGGATTGCTTGTCTCCCGTCCAAAAATCCCATAGCCCTTGAGAAATCATGTTGGTGACCGTCATGATCCTTGAGGACCTCGTTCGCCTGCTCTGCGATGCAATCGGCTTGGCGGTCGTGGGACAAAGACGCCTTTGGACACGTTCCATCACGGAACACTCCTCAATTTTGTTGCGGTCAAGACTATGGTCGACTTGACGATAATCGAGGCCATCTGGCTAGCGCCTAGATTATGACATACGATGGTCAGCAAAGATGCACCACCCCGACTCTCCTGTTGCGGTTCGTGTGTAGAATAAGTGCTTACCACGCCTGACAAGATTGCCCACGATACTCAGTTGTGTGCACGAGAATCTTATGCCCACTTTCAACCACTCAGCCGGCTCGGCGGGCCATTGATGCGGAACGGGGGGCTATGAAGCATAAGTGCTTGATGCCGGCGACTCTGTTCCGTAAACGGCCCCAATCGAGAATCTGCGGCTGGGAAAACCCAAGCTACGCCCTGATCAGACACATTAATCGCAAGGAGCTGGGGGGGGGTTGGGCTAAGCTGAGCTTACCTGCCCGCAATTTGCAAGGCCCGGTGGCTTGGCGCATACCAAGTGCTGAGGGGGCCGAGGGGAACGTATTGCGTGCCCCTCGCGTTCAAATATTCTTGGTAAGCTCGCTTGAGGAAGCATGACACGGGGCCGTCACATCGCAAGCCTGGCCCACATATCTTCGTCCTCCTCGGTCAGCTCCTCCCTTCTGTCGTAAGCCGTCCCGTTCGGCTTGCCTTGCCAGGTGCTCCTTGCAGGCTGGTGGTGGTGGTGCTGGTGGCCGGGAACGTGCGTGTCGTGCACGCCCTTGTCCTCGGTCGTGTCCAGCGCTGTGTCACCGTCGGACCCGTAGGTGGATATAGTAGTCTGATCAACTGTCCCGTATGAATGTCGGGTCCACCCGGACGAGGATGTGCCCGAGGGCTGGGTGGACTCGTTTGAGGGCACGTAGGAGGACCCTCCCCTGTTGCGCCTCACGCCGCCAACCTGGAAGTGGGCGATATGCCTGGCCTGCTGTTGGAATGTGGACGGGGCTGGTGAGGGGCTGGTTGCAGGAGCCTGCAGTGAAGGGGAGCCGCGGTAAGCCGGTGGTTGCACTGCTGCGGCGTGGTGGTATGACGGTGTTACGGTCGGAGGTCGGGGGCCGGCCTCGCATGAGGTATCGACCGAGGAAGCATTGCTGGAGGCTGGCTCAATTCTCTTGGGCCGGGAGAAGAGATTCTTGACCTTGACGAGTATTCTGGCCATCTTTGTGGTGAACGAAGAGGTCGCTGGCTGTTGCCTGATCTGCTTGATGGGCATGTAGCTTTTTGGAGCGCTGAAGGGTTCAAACAAGTGCAGGATTGTTGGCTTTAACGTTTCATAACAGTTGCGTGGTGAGGTCAAAATTCGGTGGTAAACACTTGGCTGTAGTCGGTTATTTCGTGGCAGTGGCTATGCAACGAGGGGGAAAGACTGGATGATGGGTCGACTGAGCGGATCGATGGCTTGTCCGAGTATTGGCGTGTTGGCGTGCTTGGCTCCGAGGTTCTTTGACGGTGCGGAGTGTTAGGACGGGACTATGGATAGCGGTCAAGGGCACCAGGAAGCTGCGGCGGAGGACGAGGTTTTAAAGGTCTGGCGGTCTTGTGAGACATGTGGTATCCTGCCGTGCCATATATGGTCAACGACTGGCATTTGATGTCTCCGGTCTTTGTCCAATTCGCGACAATACGCGGCTGTACTTCGAACAGGGTGGCATGCAAATTCCAATGTAACCTTGCTCGACGGCTTAGCGCTACGGGAAGGATTCCCAATGTGCATGTGGGGTCCAAGAGAAGTATGCTGATAGGTTGGGATGCAAAAATAGGTCGAACTTCGGGTGCCTGCTAGGAGCCAAAATGTACATGCATCCTGACTGACCGGATATGGACGTGGCTGGCGGTGAGGAGGATTCCAGGAACGTCTATCCTGAACACCCACGTGCGTGGTGAGTGTTGTTGACGTGTTACAGAATTTGGCAAAGTCAGGAAGTTGATCTCCTCACCCAGCCATTGACTTGGATGTATGTAGCCCGGGGCATAAGTTCCGCGACGCCGGTTGGCGATGACGTGAGACAAGCCCTGAACGCAAACTATCGACATGACATCCCTTAGCTTGGACGACCTCCTTCTCGCCCAGCTCCCACCTTGTCGTGGATCACGCCTTAAACGTCAATTGTTCTTCACCGGTTTCGAACATGCACAGCATGCGATTGCCCGAAGCGTTGTTGGGGCTGAATTGAAATGTGACAGGATCGCACCTAGCCGGGGTCTTTTGGCTGTTGGTTGTTTCGTGGCACTGGCAGTGGGTGCAAGTCAGTGACAAGTGGGCGCTGTGCATGCCTATAACCCATTTTAGAAGTTCTCTCCACAATTCCCTTCCTCCCACCCGAAAGTGGCTAGGTCGCGGCATCTTCATTGCGACACTAATGCCTTGCAGGAACCCGACTCGTCACAATTCTGCGAGACAAAGCGGAGCCCAACAGGGCCAACTAGGCGGACGCGTAAGTGTGAAAAGAAAAACCTCAAGTGCTCACAAGACTCGTCCTCCAGTCTAGCAGTCTCTGCAAAATCCGAGAATTGTTACTATGATCCGAGCACTGCTGTCCAACAAATGTAAAATGTTATGTGAGATCTTGAATTTGGAATCATCACGATCTATCGATTTGAAGGTAACGAAACGAAGCTAAGCGCAAAGTGAGTCCTTTCGGCTATGTGATTCAGCTGGAGAGATTCTCTCAGAAACATGAGTGATGCCGAGGTCTAGATGATATAGACCTGTCTCCGGATCGGACTCGGGCTGCGTCCAGCCAGACCCGAGACCGTTTGGATGAATTGCACGGCAGCATGTTGCGACAAAAATGCGACAAGGGCGCCGCTTGAGACATGCCAATGTAGTCCTGGCCCTTCATTCTCCTCAAGCTCGGCTGCATCAGCTTATCCTTCACCATTTGGCGATCGTTCAAGGGGATAAGAGGGTGGATACTACACATTCTCACCTCAGACTGGGACATGAAAAGGGAATCTTAATTTTCCTTCCACCTGCGAGCTCAATGTTGTGCCCAAGATTGTCTTGGGTGGAATGGGAATGCTGACCTTCCAACGCATGCTGACGCTGGCCTTGGCTCTAGGGGGTTCGTACTCAGGGCAAAAAGGGTTGAAACCCACATCAATGTTCTTATCGCAATGAACAGCCTCATCCTGTGACCTCACCGGCAGACCGGATCGGGACCACGGTGCCCGTCACCCTACTCAACAGGAGCAGTGGGACCCCACAAGACCCTCCATGTTGAGGGGCTAAAAATACTGGCAGCGTAAAGTTCAAGATCCTCGTCTTCCAGTGGCCATGGCGCGGCGACTTTTAGAATGGGCGACGACTCTTCCCTTGTGGTCTCATGAGACCATTTGAGGACCACCGTGAACAGCATGCACTAATGCCAACTGTGCAAGTGAACTTGTGTCTCAAAAGAGACGGTTTCTAGTCTCCGCACACATTGTATAACATGTCGTGGAAAGTGATACGACCGGCTTTAGTGTTAGGCATCGCTGATCAAGGCCGGATGCCTGCCATGCTGGGTGTGATCATTGGTGCCTGAACGTTGGATGGCCACTTCTGGGCCTCCATAAATAGAATCTGACGGCACAATTCATTGTATTACCTTGACTGATGGATCAGATTCACACCTCACCATTATATAGCTTGTCAACCTTATCTGATTTGGTGTTTTGATGCAATCATGAAGAGGAGAACGTCGAGTGGCTGCTTGTTAGCTGATTGCAGCTACTGGACTGTCACCTTGGTTTGATCAACCCGTAACAGGAAGTCCGTCGTGTCTGAAGGTTGTCTTGGTAAGGTTTTACGTCGGGCTCTGAAATAAACCGAAGTGCCGACGACAGCATTCAGGGTCTTTGAGCCTGGTACCAATGCATGTTTGAAGCCAACACTGATCGAGCTCTGCGGTGTCAATCAGCATAAAACAAACACTCAAAGTCTAGGGAGGAATGACCTTCATCCGTGGCGATCTGAGACATGCGTGCCGGAACTGGACTCGAGAACCTGTCTGCATACATGTGGACTCGACCAGCCATCTTCCGGCCCAGTCTTGAAGCTGGAAAACATGGGCAGCTTGGAGCCGTATGCCGGCGACTGTCGGTACAACATGCAACGTGGACTGGCTCAACGATTTCACTGGTCATCGGCAATTCAGGCATGGACGCCACCCATTTCAGCCCGGATGTGACCCAGTATAATCACTTTTGTGGCGTGAGTGAATCCAAACAGGGGCTGTGACACACAACAACGTAACTACTCGAAAATCTCATCCCGGAGCACGGGATGCAGACTCATCCATGGAGCCATGTGGCACTCTTAGGCGTGTTCGAAATCAAAATACTAGCTCACAAGAAGCTACTTCCGGCTGCAGCCAAAATGACGCCTGCAAAGAAGATCCAATACAGGTCGAGCGATACGATGAAGCCATAGCTTTCGTCGACTCGAGTGAATTACTGAGGCAACAGTTTGACGTGATCCGCCCGGCTTGCACTGCTGCCCTCGAAGCATTGAAAAGCAGCAACTGCATTAAGTGTAGCAGAATCTCTTCACTCAGGACTGCACACTCATCCACATCATACTAGACAACGCAGACTGCGTTCTATCAGACGACGACTCGGTCCTGGTATCCCCCTGTCAGGAGTCTTGCCGAGCCAATCGCTTGGCGTGACTACACACTAAAAGCTGCAATGCGTGCCTGAGTTGGCAATCCTGAGGAGTACCTAGTTAGTTTGCATGGAAAGCCTCAAGCAGTGCGCTTATGTCGTGTGATCGTCCGCATTCATAGTCGTTGTCTTCGCACAACCGTTACAATAAGGGAACCCGCGTATTCCACGAACATGAGATGAGCACTCGGCTTTTAGCACACACACCTTCTTCAAGTTCTGTTTGATTGGCGGGATGGGGTGGCCGCCTCGTTCGTAGCGTGCGCCCGGAAGTCCGAACTAGTCTTGAAAAGCACTTATGTAACCCAGGCCACAGGCGTGTGGCGTCGCGAGATGGCTGCCCGCATGACACTGTTGTGCCCGAGAGCGGCCTAGCTCTATCCTGCGCAGATACGCGAGGGGAGCTCGGTAGTTGGTTGTTGTCGGGTCTCTGAGGCAGTTGGGGACCAAGCATCCGGGGTTCAGATGACACCGTCGACCGTTACTGCGACGTAGTCCGGTTTGGGAAGAAGGTCCGACGAGCAAGATAGCCTTCACCTAATGTTTCAGCCTCCACACACCACCAGGACGGTGTCGAGGGTTTTGCGGTTGGCACCCCCGGCTTCACCCAGGAGGAAGAGGTTTGACTAGTAGAGCTGATGAAACCCCTGGCGCCCAATCGAAAGGCACTCCCAGTCTGGCGAGCCACTCAGGTGGGTTTGACAGCGGAAACATCTGCCGGGTGACAGCGGGGCTCGTGTTGGTCGAATACGCCCGGCGGATGTTGGCTACTACACTCGAGGGCAGACGTAGGCTCAGTCTTCTTCCAAGCCGTCGGGATACCACTTCGACGTAGCAACAGGGGCCGGTAGGGTGTGACGCGAAAAACCTGTCTCGCAGCAGAGGTGGGCGCATCCTTCAGGGCGATTGATTCAACGGGCCTTTCTAGCTCGCAGCAGAAAGTCGCAAGAATGCGTGACTGTGTGAGGGCTGATGGCTGTGTCAAGAGATTTTGCTCGAATCGGCGATCGTGAAGACACCAGCTCAACTACACCCACTTGTGCTGAAGGATTGGAGGCGAAAGGATGGGTCTGTGTACTGTTTTCCAGACCCTTTTTGAGTTTGCCAAAAGCCCGACGACATGCTCTGCGCCGGGGGGGGCGTCTGGGCAAGTAAAACAGTTCCACTCAGCTTCCTGCCCGCCCACTTCCCTTATTGGTCCTCTATTCTAGCTTCAGAGAGTCGAAGTTTGAGATCAGAGTTTGCGATCAAGATGAGGCCTCAAAATCATGAATAGAAGCTCCCACCCTTCCATTCGCGATGCACTACAACCTCGGAGTAGTACCTGTTCCCCCGTGACCCAGATTCCTGGCCTTCCAAGCCGTTAGATACTGCCCAACCCGGAGCAAAATAGCACTTTCGTCCGTTGTGCAGGTCTTCACTGGCATGTCCCCTGAGCACATCAGATCGAGAAATCACACGGGCAATTTATCCTAGCGTGAACGCCACGGAAACTCTATTTCGACCCTTCTCTGCCGCTCCCTCAGGCCAAACCCGGCCCACGAGGAGCCGAAGAAATCCCTAGCCATGGATTGCATGCACTGTAACCTTCGATTGGCAGTTTGATTCGAGTATCACAGCCGGCACCCATGCCTGAACGGGTTGGCAACTCCGCGCAGGCAAGGCCCGTGCCCGGTTGTTCGGGAAAACTGTCCCTGGGAGATGTGA
This sequence comes from Diaporthe aspalathi, assembly GCA_001447215.1. NCBI lineage: Eukaryota > Fungi > Ascomycota > Sordariomycetes > Diaporthales > Diaporthaceae > Diaporthe > Diaporthe aspalathi. The sequence goes on from LJJS01001749.1 coordinate 44,502, forward strand.
GGCCCAATATATGAATTCCTAGTAGCCCAACAACGGGCCCCCGGGGGACGAGGTTCGTCTCGACCACATAGACCACCTAGGCGACCAACGCCAACAGCCGTAATATCCACATCGCGGAAACAGCCTAGACGCCGCAGGCAGCGTTTGCCATGGGAGTAATTGAGGCCTGAGGAGAATACTCATGACGTGAAGATCATGATGCTCTCGCGATTCCTCCCTTTCGTCCTCCTCGGCCTTGTAGGGTCGGTCTCGGGACAATCCGGTGCGACGTCACCAACACAGCTCCTGACGACGTTGCCAAGTTGTGCTGTGAGTCTTTCAACAATGCAGAGCGAGGGTCACGAACCAGGCGGCAAGCTAATGATGTCCCTAGTCATCATGTTTCCTCAGCTCCCTGCCCGTGACGAAGTGCGCGCTCACGAATGCCACATGTTTATGCCTAGACACGACATACTCGAGTACTGTCGAGACATGTGTGCTCGGCAGCTGTACAATTAGGGAGGCTCTTTGTAAGCATCGCTCGATGGACATGTTTTCCTTTTTTTCTTCTTGTTTTTGCGAGGTCTAATGTGACCCTATAGTCACGAAGAACCAAACCCAGGCATCATGCGGTGTTGCGCCCCGGGACAGAGGCCGTGAGCTGTACATCTTGGCAACCACGCTAGGGGTGATATCCGCCTCAGTGGTACTGCTGAGGCTCGCCTTCAGACTGCTCATCTCCAGGATGGGAATGTATGCCGACGACTGGGCCATACTGTTGACACTTTGCCTCGGCGTGCCGGGGACCATAGTCCTGTGCGAGCGCAGTGTCCCCAACGGGTCAGGCAAGGACGTATGGACGGTGCCTTTCCACCAAATCGACGAGTTCGGAAAGTGGTTCCTCTTCATGGCTGTGCAGTACTTCCTGGATCTCGCAGCCCTCAAGTTGAGCCTCCTACTGTTCTACCTTCGCATATTCACCTCTTCGACGATGAAGCGCCTGCTTTGGGCCACGGTGGCCTTCGACATTATATATGGTGTTGTCTTCGGTTTCGTGGCCCTTTTCCAATGCCGGCCCATTCAGTTTTTCTGGCTCAAATGGGACGGTCAGCATTCTGGAACTTGTATAAATGTCAATGCGGTGGGCTGGGCAAATGCTGGTATCTCAATCGCATTGGACTTCTGGATGTTGGCCCTGCCGCTCTCGCAGCTGCAAGGATTGCAACTGCATTGGAAGAAGAAGGTCGGAGTTGGGTTGATGTTCTTCGTCGGCACCTTGTGAGTGACCACAATTGGGCTGCGACGCACAGGGGAATATTCATCTCACTGACATACTCCACAGTGTGACCGTCGTCAGTATTCTGCGGCTGCACGCGTTGGTTACATTCGCAACATCCGATAATCCGACCTACGATAACTTTGGGATAATGCTTTGGTCCACGACGGAAATGAACATCGGCATCATCTGTGCCTGCATGCCAGCGATGAGGCAGATTCTGGCTCGGATATGGCCAACTGTCTTTGGCGGAGAACAATCTCGGCAGAGGTACTACCGCTATGGGAACGGGAAGGACGCAGGTCACGTCCCTACGATCGGATCAAAAGATGTCGTGCCCAATCTCAAAAAGGGGGGCTCCGAGTGGTGGCAGGGTCTGAGTCTCAGCAGGGCCAGTATGTTCGTTTCCCAACGGATGAACCCCAACGTGGCGAAGGCTTTCCGAGAAAGCTCGCCCATCCATGAGTACCCGAAGAAGGGTATTCAGGTCCATCGATCGTTCCAGGTCGATGGTGACTCGCCGACTTTTGTTCCGATGCAGAACTTGAAACCGCTTGCACCCACGAGACCTGCGAGAAACGAGATAAAAAGCAGTTTTGTCGCATAACGTTGGGCCTGTCGCGACCATCTATGAAAGGCACGAGACTGTACGACTAAGGCATGAAATGCCTCGAAAGCCGGAAGACAGAAACAACTCGAGGAGGAATTGTACAATAACCTGCCAGAGTGTGGAGCCTTGGAAGAGTGAAAGCGATCCAACACCCGGATAACAATAAACAAAAGAATAAAATTTAATTTAATTGAACTGGAATTTCCAACTAGCCTATTGCAATTATGGTCCGCTGAGTGTGTTGTGGACATTATAAGTCCAGTTGTCAACCTAAGCTGCCATCGATCCCGTTCCTGGGCTCCCCTTGACCAGCATCGTGGTGTCCACACATTTCGATCGATGAACGATGAAGCGTCTGGCGTGTGGTGAACACAAGTTTCCGTCAAGCTCCGGGAGCCACCGATAATTGTGGGATAAACCGCCTCGGTTCCTGAGTCGGGGAAACTATTGGGGGTAACCACCTGGGCCAGTGAGATATCACCTCCTGTAAGGGAGGCTCCTCTGAGGGCAGGCTACCCTTCTAGGGACATTTAGCTCGCTGACATCGAACCACTGTAGCGGGATTAGCGGGGGGCTGACATGGCATGCTATACAATTCAAGACATGCTATATTAAGTTTGACATACTATGTTAAAATAGGGCCTTCTGATTGGTTGAAATTTTTAGCGCCATTTAAAAAAAAGATTTTTAAAAAATAATTCATATAAGGCTTAAACCCAAAGCCTTAAAACTTTAAGCTACTCACTCTAGCTGCTATATTAACGTGGTTTACCAGGTGGTGAGCCATATTACATAGTGAGCCACTTTT
>LJJS01001751.1:0-33177 GCA_001447215.1 Diaporthe aspalathi
TCCCTCCGAGAGAAAGGCGGAACGAATTGCGCGGCTCGGAGGCAAGTAATATACCGGGTTCACCCACCAGGCTTGTTCCTGGGGGGGGTGGGGAAGGCTCCTGGGGCCAAAGCGGAAAGAAATGACTCGCAGGATGTCCAAGTTGGGGAGAGCGGACGTGGTGGTTTGTGGTGGGTGTGGCGGGGAAGGGAGGGCAAAATTCTCCGATGCGGCTGATGGACGTCATATCGCCATCTGTGGGATCGGGCCGGGTTCAAGGAGTAACGAAATGATGTGACCTGGGGGTTGCTTGGAACTTGGTGCATCACGAGAGGTGCGCCGGCAGTTACCTACTTAAGTACCTAGGGTAGGCATCCCGGGTGTGACGCAGTGGGGTTTTGGGTAGGATGGGGGGGGGGGCTTGTGATGTGATGACGGGGATGATGTCGTGCATGAAATGATGGGCGTGACATGGCATGACATGACTGACAAGACAAGTTGACAGCTTTGTCAAAACTGACCTGGTCGAAACCTGTCAGTCAAACTGTCGCAGCAAGTCGTGGCGTGCCAGTGTAGGTGGGCTTGGGACATTTAGGTATCACAGCACGTCCGCCGGGCGGTGCTTCGGTGGCGGAGGTTCGTCTGTCATATCACACACAAGATTCAAGCCGCGGCGGCTGAGGCGTTGTGTTTTTTTTTTTTTTTTGGTATTGATGTTACGTACTGCAGACATTTTGCAGCATCTGCCGTTCACTGAGCTGGGCCAATGAAAGATTTGGGTTGAGATGTTCATTAAAAATCAAGGGCCAAGGTGGAGGGGTGTAACTAGGTAGGTAGGTTGTGCCGCCGCCGACGAGGGACACGATTGGACGGCTTTTTGAGGTGCACATATATTTGTGAAGCAAATACGCGCATGTTTGCAGTCCGTTGCCTTGCCACAACGATACGAGGAGTCCCAGATACTCACAACCTGACTGTAACCTTGACGCATGTCAAAGGGTTCCTGCCCAACCCGACAAGCATATCCCGCCACAGACTGTGTGTGCGTGTGTGTGTGCCAGCCTTGGCTGGATAGGTCAGAGACCTACCGGGTCATCGGTTAGGTAGGCATGGAGCCGGTATCTGCTCTGGAGAATCACTCCAATCCTTACACGCTATGTAATACGGTGTGAAGGAAGAACCAGCGTAGCAATTCCGGTGGAAGCTGCCACGAAGGTCTGTGAGTACAAGAAGGGAATTGCGTTTCAAGTCATACACCAAGGCTTACAATTCTAATAGCATTATAGTCCACGTCAGATAACGAGGAGATAGGCAAGATATAGAGGGCACAGAGGTACGTTGGTGGTGCTCCCATAGCCAATTTACATCGCCACACAATGGTCCACGCATGCGCGCACGCACCGAGGACGGCAGACTAACAGACAAACAAAAAAAAATCGCGCTTTTATTACTAAACTATGACTACGGAATCAGAATGTTAGAGCTACTAGTAACGTTTTCCTGGTCAATCAGTGCATTCTTATAAAGCCATGCCGTTGGTTATGTCCAACCCCGGTCCCCTCCCCCCGGGGTTCTTATCAAAATGGTTCGTTCCAGTAAAACGACTACTGGAGAATCTAGTTGGGGAATCACATATGGACGGGACGGATATACAAGCCACTTTTTGCTCTCTAAAAGCAGCTGTAGAGAATTCTGACCTGTTGGAACTTTGTGTGCCCTAGCGTAGCGGCTTAGTGGGACTTTATAGGAAATGTTGTTCTACATTCAACCATTGTTCCCGTACAGGACTAGGAAGACTCCCAACACCTTCTAGACGCAGGCGAGTGGCAACAGGACTTCATTTGGTTTAGGTCTCTGAGAAAATAAGCTGTCATCTATGCTGGATACACGTTCTCTGGAGATCCATGAGGCCGGCCCGTCGATCTAGGGGCACCACACCTGTTCGCCTTTCCAATCCCCAGGAAAGCTATTTGCCTTCCGCAACGGCGCAGGAGCGACGCCCCGACTTCTAATGGAATCTACTGGTCCCAGCACTGGTAGCTGGTGACCTTGTCGTTGGGGTTGACTCCGGCACAGGGGCCGGAGCCCGCCTGGTTCAGGTCGGAACGGCCGGGGCTCGTCAGGTCGAAGTGCTTGCAGCCATCGTCATCCGTGCAGCCCGCATCACTAGGGACGTGGCCGTCAGATCAGGGAGCAATGTTAAAAGTCTGGGGGAGTGCAAACTCACAAGTAGAAGCGGCAGTACCCACCGGCGTCGGGGCCGACGGCGCTGACCTTGTCGTTGAGGTCGCTCGCCAGGGGGACTGTACATCACGCGAGGTTGGTTAGCGACCAGCACAAGACAGCCCATGTAGTTAAGGCACCTCAGAAATCACTTACCACAGACGCCAGCAGGGCTGACAATGTGCGCGCAGTGGCCCTGGAAGTCGGCGTCGACGCACAGGTACACGCCGTGGTTGGTGCGCTTGCCCAGGAGGCCCCCGCCGTCGCGGCTGCCGACGTACGCGACGGCCGCCGCCGTCTCGTTGAGGCCGGCCTGGAGGAAGGACTCGGGGATGTCCGCGGGCGACACCTGGGTGTACTCGACGCCGGCCGGGAGCTGGGCGGGCAGGGCGGTGCAGGCGGCCGTGGCGGCGAGGGCGAGGATGGCTGTGAGCTTCATGGTGGGGGGGCTTCTTGACGGGGTTGTTTTTGGAGAGGGTTGGCGAGTCGGATCTGTGGGTTGACTGAGTGGGTCGAGCTCTTTGGCGATGATGGTGAGAGACGTTGGCCATTCTACGGTGTGGTTCTGTGGTATTTATATACTCGCCAATATCATATCTGATCGAAAGGCGCCACTCGAGCAAGCGATGACAACCACGGAGGATTCACTTCATGACACCTGTGAACACCCAAGGGATAGTGATTCGGCTCCACTGCATCGTACTGGCCCTCAGACCGAGCCCAAGCGAGCCTCGGACTTGCAACGCCGAAGCGGCGATGCCCTCAATATTGATAGACCGCCAAGTGGGTATATGCGAGACACTTCCTGACTGATTACTTATGCGGATGACAAACTGGGCTGTGATGGGAATAGTATGCTTCTCAGACCAGCAATTGTTACTCAGCAACCCACGCGCTTGTCTCAATATATCTGCCACCTGGGCAGCACCTGCGCTGTAGGATTTCGTGTTTGCGGGCCTGTGTAGTAGACTCTGTGGATCTTCTGTACACCTCAGCACGTGTGAGGTAGAATTGTCTTGCGGAGTGAATCCTTGAGAGCGTCCTTTTGTCTGTGTTCTTCCAACTCGTTTTAGCCGAGACCACATCTGCTGTTCTCCGCCCTGGCATCCGGCTGTGAATCCTTCATGCAAATCATTATACCCTCATCGGGCTTAGTGTCACACGAATCCACCTACAAGCATACCTGGGCCTGCTAGTAGACATTGAAGTCGGTGGAAATGCTTTTCTTTGCTCTGTCAAATGACAGGCTCTTAGGATAGAATTCGAGACAACGCCGTAAAAGTTCAGTGGGGAGCTACGCCAAAGGCGGTTGTCGGAGGCATGTCAGAAGAAGAACTCAGGAATGGGTGACCTCAGATCCCTACACACTGACTTCTATAGCATAATTAGAGAGACACTCTGCCGGTATCCGAGTGGACTTTTCAGAGAGCAGAAGGGTACCAAGTCTCCCTTATGCACCACACGATCCTGCCCGAAATCTGAGGCGGTCCATTGTCGGTATCCACCGGAAAATATTTCACAATTCACCGCGGTAGAACTCCTCTGGCTTGTCAAATTAGATGTAAAGGTAGGCGATAGAGGTATGTATTCCATGCACTGTGGTCCTGATTCGCGGCCAGGTTGGGGGCTGCCACAATTCCCTGTGTGCCAAGATATACTTGACTTGACCATTTCAGGTAAACAGGGTTCTCGAGCTTGAAGGCCGGGGCCTTCTTGTAGACGCGCTCTCCCTCGTCGTCATCTTCCTCCAGCAGGCTGATGGTCGTGCCTCGCTTGCGGGACGGGGTGGTCGGGGCCTTGTCCAAGTTCAGGCGGCGAAGTACCTCGTTGGGGAACTGGGCCTCCAGGCCCTCGTCGGCGTTGGTGTTGACCTTGTTGGCCAGGGAGATCATGGCGTTCTTGTTGGTCTTGACTCCGATGCTCCACTCTCCCCGGAAGAGGGTGCGGTTCTCCGCCATGTGAGTGAGCGCCGCGGCGGCGAAGACAGCCGCAGTGGCCTCCTTGGCGGAAACGAGCACCTTTTTGTCCTTTCGGTTTGCTTTGGACTTGACAGCTTCGCAATTCTGATTATTACCGAGAGGGCCTCGTTGGGCTGCTACGCATTGTGACAATTCTTGCAGGAGACTTTAATTCTGCTGATTATAGAATCGGCGATGTGATTTGAATAAATTCCTCCCCTGCATAAGCCGAAGCTGAGGACTATACAAACGGACCGAAGTTTGAGCACACACAATTCTTCCATCTTTCTCAGAACAAATTTGTAATAAAAGGAGTGCTTTCGATATATGAAGATGTTCTCATCCTCATATTCATATACTGTAATAATTCAGTAGCCTGCACGCATGGTCGGCATCTCCCGCGCGACGACGAAAAGAATATTATGGCCTCCCTGACCACGCCCATCCTCCGTCCCAGGCAAGACTACCGTGATGCTCCGCCACGCATCCCACCCCGATTAGGGCATAACCACCCAGTGTACGGCTGTGTAGGGCTATCGTTACCGAAGCTACCACCGACTCCCCTGTGATCTGGAGTCCATTGGACATTTGAATCACAAATATCATGACTCCAACTGGGTGAACTTGGGTAAGTTGAACCGAGATCTTCGCGAACTCGTCGACCGAGCCTTGCCACAGAACAAGGAGTATCCACGGCCAAGGAGGCCACCAGAGAGCCACGGCGGAGGACGCGGACGATGGCGGGATGTTGTTAATTGACCATTATAAATGCTGTATTAGGTATATTCTGTATACTCCTCAGATAGACCAGGATGGATCTCAGGCAGCCCACACTAGCTCCTCACGCCAGCTGGCCTCGCACCGCGCCAGGCACAGCCAGGCTGGAGTGCGTGTCCGCGAAGAACCCGGCCGGGTTCGCCTCGATCTGGGCAACGGTGAACCCGGCACCGGTGTCGGCGCCCTCCATCACGACGCCGGTGGTGAAGGGGCCCGTCATGCAGCCGACGCTGTTGCGGACCCCGGCGGCAGGGTCGCCGACGGGCACGGGGTTGGGGAACGCTATCCTCGGGGGCCCGGACTGGCCCGCCGCCGCCTGGTGGATGTGTGTGGCGGTCACGGCGGGCGAGGCAAAGTCGCCCTGGAAGTTGTTCAGAGTGATGTTGTAGCAGATCGTGTCGGTGGCGGCATTGAGGCCGAAGTTGAAGGTCCCAGATGCGCCGGCGAGCCCGCCCGTTGGTGTTGTCCCGTCGACGACTTGTTCGGGCACCGCGTTGACGAGCATGGTCGACGAGAAGGCGAAGAGGCCGTTGGCATCACCGGCACCGGCCACTGTGGGAGTGGCCACGGGGGCGACTCCTGGTGCTGCGGCTGCGGGAGCCGCGGCGCCGAGTTCGATTTGAGATATTGTAATCTGGATGGCAGAGTTGCTGGTCCCCCCGAGTTGGATAGGCGGGGTGGTTGCCTGTCGTACAGCGAGAGGCGAGGCATATGCGCCCAGCGCCAGGAGAGCGAGCGAAGAGACTGTTGGGTTCATCATGGTTTCGCGGAAACGACGGTAGGAAGAAGAAGTAACTGGAAAGTGGTATTTGAAGAATTATAAATCGGTATATAATTGAAATGAATGTCAGTTCTCTGCGTGTCGCTCTCAAAGCGATTGTGGGATTTCGGAACTGCTCCAACCAGAATGACCACGACTCCGGTCCCACTGCTTTATATCACCTCTGCCACCACACAGCCAAAGATCCACAGAGGGTCCTGCAAAAGCCCAAGACGCACAAGAATGACAAGATGTTTTCGCCCTTGATCGACCAGTCCAAAACGAGGGCGCCCAGCACGGGTGGCCGTCCCCTGAGAAATTGGCGGCAGCGATCAGGACGTCGCCGGCATTTATACCAAGGCGTGAAAGTCTTGACCAACACAAAGGGGCCGCTCGCCAAAGGCTCCGACGCGCCGGAACTACCTGCTACCGCACTCATGCGCGACTTGGCGGGCGGCTTGGGGGGGCCACAGCATGTCTCGGGGCGAAGCACTGCCGGGGCTAGGGCTGAAACTCTCCTGTACTCCGTATTGGCGCCGAGCTCGTTTAGACCTGTAGCCACAGGCTCAACCAGAGTCATGTGCTGCGCAACTCCTGTACTTGTTGGCACAACTAAGCATTATTCCATTGTGCCTATTCGCGACTGTCATTCTTCCCGGGCAACTATCTGATTACATACTAGTATGTAGTCTGTTGAAGCTCCCCCCCTCATCATGAGGTCTGCAAGTATACTTACTGCACTCGCCAAGTTGGCTAATTCAGGTTGCACGGCACGGCTGAGCTTGAAACCAGATCTGTGACCCTTTTCAAAGACCTGACCAGTCAAACTCACAAACGAGATACAAATTAAACGTTTCTCAACGCCAAGGACGCTTCGGACATCTAACAGTCTTCGAGACGTTTTGTTTCTAGCTGCAAACTTGCTCAATGTGCCCTAGGTAGCAAATTTTTGGACCTGTCGAGATATACTACTCTCTCTCCTGTGATTTTTCTCAGCAACAGCCACTGCTGAGTATGCTGGCTGGGCCCGGGGGGGGGGGCGGGGGGCGGGGGGCAACACGGCGTCGCCAATGCCATGAGTTAGATTCACCACCGCGGCATCCGACATTGGACCCAGGCACTTTTCTTTCTCGCCAAGCAATGGCTGTGAAGAGGAGACATAATCTCAGGCACTAGAGTGAGGGATGCATTAGGGACACAATGAACCGCTGCGGCCACGAACCAAGCTCTCATTAAAGAGTGGTGCGTGGGACTTCTGACCGTACTTGAAGTCCTTCTTCTGGAGTAACGGCTGAAGCACTAATCACGCCCGTTGTGCTGCCTGTCCTAGAAGAGATCCTTCAGTTAGCTCTGGTGCATTACAAGCCTGGACTGATGGACTCTGCGCCTTCCCTCCTATAGCTGGGGCCATCAGGACGAGTCGCAAGAATCTGGCGCAAGATGAGACACTTCCCCTTGGAAACCACACCTGTCTTCTAGCTAATTGAATGCCTATACCACCTTGGCGGGCTTAGAATGGCTGGATCCACCGTATTTATACGACAAGTTCCGATATACTCTATGCAGTAATACATACTGGTATAGCCAGCTATGTATTTCTATTGAAATTTCTACTGCTACAGCAGCTACAGATCCGTATTATAGCAAATTCCAGCTATACATGCCTTTATTCGTCCTAAGGGAACTTTAGTAAATACTTAAATATTCATGGGTGAAACAAGCCACTCTAGGAGTTTTTAGACTGCAAAAACACTGAAAATAGGCTTGTATTCCCTTGCAGGAGCCATGACTTAATCTTCTATGATAAAAGGAAAGGGATAATGTACACCACCACCAACTCGGAACTCTCAAACCCTCATAGTAATACAAGTGCTCAAACTCGATGAAAACTTCCTTTTAACCGTAGCGGTTATTTCAGTTTGGCAATCCATGGGGTAGATTTTGGGACTGTGAGTGGATTTGGTCAATCTTTGCTTGCGAATGAATGCTGCACCAGGATCTTACGGTCGGAAAGTAGTGGTTGACGGTCATGACCTCGGTTCCATTGAACGCTCCTGGGGCCACAAAGTCGACCTGGTTGAGCCAACTGTACTTGGGTGAGTCTGTTTCGATACGACTAACGCCACTGTCAGTATTGTAATAAACAAACATCTATCGAACTGAAAACCTTGTGAGACTTACACGACGCCGTTCTGGTACTGACGAACAATGGCGCCACCAGTATGTTTGACGTATGCCCAGTGGCCATCTTCCAACCTGACAACGTAAGATATAACTATTGGAAGCCATTGTCAGCATCGACGTGCAACTCTGACTTGAATCGGGCCACGTACGAAGTTCAAGGTAATTGGTATCAGGGGTTGGCCCGGAAGTGACAATGCCGTCGTCATTTGCACGAAGAATCTCGCCGAATTGTTGGCCCTTGGTGTCATACCAGTAGCCCCTGTGGCAAATTGGATTAGACACGCAGCGATTAATAAAAGTAATTGGACGTACTCGCGACTCCACCAACTGGCACGCAGACCCGATGATGTATGGATTGTATGATTCTACAAAAGCATTAGTGGGTCATAAAGGACTCTACTGACACCGCTAATTTACATTGTCCAAATCCCAGTCTATTTTTGCTTGGAAGGCTGGCACCATTTGTTGTAAGGTTGAGGGAGGAGTCCATCTGAGGAGAGGTTTGGAAGCCCTTTTCACAAGGGAGGGAGTGCTCGTTGGGACAGCCGACACCTCAAGACCGTACGTGAGCACCGCTACTATGGCGACCGAGACGAGCATTTTGAGGTCTATAGTAGTCGCTGTATCGGTTCTGAAATCCTTACAGCATCATGAAGGGAACGATCTCATTGCGCCAATGTGTTTGATATTCCGACTACTTATATGAAACTCAGCCCTCATGGAACATCGTCGGATTTTCCCACAGCCACATCCGACAGGCGTCGCACTCCCTCCCAACACAGCCATTGTGTTTCAACAGACCTTTTGTCGTTCCTTTTCCTCCGGCCTGACGTGCCAGCTGGAAGAGTGCCTCAATTGCCTGACCAGACCTCTCCGTAGGCTCTCCGTCAGCTTCGGGGGCGTCAGAAACCACCTGAAAAACACAGTGTCACTCAATGGATCATGTATGGATTCGGTTTCTGCGCCGCACGCTCCTACGGCTCCTGCGGCTGAATGTCCGAAACCAACTCGTGTTCCAATACCATTTGAACCAAATTTGTACGAAAACCACGGCGCCGCTCTGATGACTTTCACATGGCCACGTTGTAGTTTCTGGAAATGGGTATTTGGGGTCCCTGAACTTTTTTCCAAGAGCCCCACATGTGGATTTCGATACGTCCTAAGGGCGCGCCTTGCTGAGGCATTCGCCGTGATTTGCCCCAGAGTCGCTGACCTCAGCGGCGCCTGCGCCTGGTCTCATTGGCCGGCGTAACCGGTGTGCAGTTGTTCGTACCTGCTTTCACGTCACACGGAAGAACATGTTGGGCGCACGCTATCGGGGAAGAGGGGATTCTCGAATTGGGCCAAGGGCGTGTCCCGTCCCTCGATCCACCCCGCCGGCATCTGGAATGAGGGGCGGAGTGTTGGTATAAATATCTTCGTCTAGGAATCGAACCTGATCATTTCATTTTGCCCGTCTCATCACCTAAATTATCCCTTGGTGCCTTTCCTAACACAAACGACAAATCCTACAAGTTACCACAATTGCAATATGGTTGACGGAGGTTGCGTGTGCGGTGCGGTCCGCATTAAGACGACTGGCGAGGTCGTGGCTAAGGTGCATTCAGCCAAGTCACGAATTCCGTATCAGCACGATTGCTAACAACGAGCCAGTCCCTTTGTTTTTGTCTCGACTGCCGAAAGACAACCGGATCTGTGTTCTCCACCAACATGCTTGTTGCGGGCGATGGCTTCTCATTGACCAAAGGAAAGCCGAAGGAGTTCAAAACGACGGCGAAGAGCGGCAAGACGGTCACATCTTTCTTCTGTGGTGACTGTGGCACCACAATATGGCGCGAGACGGAGACTTACGGCACCAACAAGATCATCAAGGTCGGCACATTGGACGGCGAAAATGCTCTGGAGGACGCGAAGCCGCTGGTGGAACTATTTGCTGGGAACAGGCCGTCTTGGCTACCAGCTGTTGCTGGAACTGAGCAGAAAGAAGCCGCATAGAAGTGTCCTGTGCAGTAAATGGGGCAAAACCCGAGCACATTGTGCGACAAGCCAATGGCCAGACCGGTTGCTTACTCTCTCACCTGGGCCCGTGGCGAGCGGACTTTCGTAGTTAACCTGCACGTACTCAGCAATAAGCAATTATGGCAATGATATTCCTTGCTCCTTCAATTCGCAAGCAAGCCCCTCATTGATGTCGTCACAAATTGTGCATATGTCCGTCCTCGGAGAGCACTCGTATTATCAACCGAAAGACCCCAGCTCAGGGCCAAGGTACTTCCGAAAAGGCTCGGAAGCATGCATATAGTATGCAGGTGAGATGAGACTCCAGTAAGCGCTTACGGCGCAAGAAATTTTCTCACTGGCCAATTCATTGAGTAAGACTTGGTATTTCATTGGAAACGTAAGTGTTTGCTAGGGTCAGTTCCCTGACCGACGGGGTTTACATTCAATCAGGCTGCCCAGATGACCACGCAACATTTCTTCCGGGAAAACACATTGATTGTTCGGTCAAGCGGCACAGTGGCCACAACCAACGTTTGATACCAATCATTTGACACGGTCAGGTCTCTGGAACCCATGTGGGCGACTGATTTGGCGCGGCCAGACCGTCTTTTAATTAACCATGGCATGAGATCGAAGTGAATCAAGTTTACCAGCAGAGTGCGCCTGAAAATCCAAATTAGCACGATGTGGCAATCCAAGCCCCCTATCGATGCTGATAATTCGAATCCTATGCAGGTTGATCAGCCACCAACGGCGGTGCCTGTGGTTCATGAAGAGCAAAGTGAGCCCAAGGCACCAGCAGCTCCAGATCAAGGGCGACAAGCAGACGAACGTGAGCCTGAATCAGAGCGCAGTGATTCACAACCTCCGAATGGTGGCTACGGTTGGGTCTGCACGGTGTGTGTTGCTCTCATAAATGCACACACCTGGGGCATCAATTCATCGTACGGCGTCTTCCTCGCGCATTACCTCTCGACCGACGCCTACCCTGGCGCCACATCACTGCAATATGCGTTCGTCGGCGGGCTCTCCATCTCGTGCGCGATGCTGGTCTCGCCGCTTGCCACGCTATCAACTCGCCACTTCGGCACCAGGGCCACACTCTCCTTTGGCACAGCGCTCGAGGTGGCTGGGCTGATTGGCGCGTCGTTCGCGTATAACATATGGCACCTGTTCCTGAGCCAGGGGCTCGCGTTCGGAATTGGCATGGGATTCCTGTTTGTTGCGTCAGTGGGGATCCCACCGCAGTGGTTCACCACCAAGAGGTCGCTAGCGAACGGCGTCAGCGCCTCCGGCTCTGGCTTTGGCGGCCTGTTGTATTCGCTGGCGGCCGGGGCCATGATCCAATCTATCGGTATTGCCTGGTGCTTCCGCGTTCTGGGGATCCTCGCACTTGCGGTCAATGCCATATGCATTGCCCTGATTCGAGATCGTCACAAGATAATCGGGTCGCGGCACGCCGCATTCGACACGAAGCTGTTCAAGCGGCCAGAGTACCTCCTTCTCAACGGCTATGGATTCTTCTCCATGCTCGGATACATAGCGCTGGTATTCTCCCTGGCCGATTACGGGAGGAGCATCGGGTTGAACGCCTCGCAAACATCTCTCGTCTCCGCCATGCTGAATCTCGGGCAGGGGCTCGGCAGGCCTCCGACAGGGTACTTCTCGGACAGCATTGGGCGGATCAACATGGCTGGACTGACCACCTTCGCGTGTGCGTTCCTAGCCTTCGTCGTCTGGATTTTCGCAAAAAGCTACGGAGTGTTGATATTCTACGCGATAATTGGTGGTACTGTAACGGGGACATTTTGGGCTACCATTGGCCCAGTCGCAGTCGAAGTTGTTGGCCTCCAGGACCTACCATCGGCTCTGAACCTCGAATGGCTGGTCATTGTACTGCCCTGCACATTCAGCGAGCCCATTGCTCTTCAGCTAGTCGGAGACACGGGAAGTTACCTGGGTACGCAGCTGTTCATTGGTTTCATGTATATCATTGCGGCTGTATGTGTGTTATTCCTGAGGGGATGGAAAGCGGGAGAGCTGAACGAGATGGCAAGGGTGAAAGATGAAACAATTGGTGATTCTCCCAGTGACACAAGCGGCGCGGACTCAAATGGTGATGCGGCTAGAATCGAAGGAAGACAAACCATGTGGAGTCATTTCTGGCAATGGCGGAAACTGTAGGAGTAGAAATGATCGAGAACACGTTCAAGAAGGAACTTTTAAATCACACTCAAGAACTCTGAAGTCTCACCAGAAGCAGTCGTCACTCATCTGAGAGACATTCTTTGACAACGAGAACAGGAAGTACAGAACAGATACTTCTCTGGTGCGTGCCCAGCAGCCCCAGAAGAAAAATGAAATTTAATTGAATAGCTTTGTACAAATATTCCATTCAGAATGTATATAGCATCTGCATCATCGGCTTCAGCTGTCCCTCATGCTCCCATTTTCAACATTCACTTGCTCACAGCGCAGAGGGAAAGGCATCACCGGGTGAATACATGCTAAACTTAGGATCACCTTGATTTCCCTCGAGGCCGATTCATCATCCATCCGTCGGAACAAGATGCTGAGTTGATAGCCATCTAGCGGGGGATTGATATTCGACGGCTTAACCTGCAGCCTGGCATGGGCCGTCCGCGCCGGCGCTTCTCACTTGATCATGCCCCGTCAAATCTTTACAAACAATTTACTATGAAAGACCGATCATCGGTGTGTAAAAAGTCCTATGCTGCATAACCAAGCCTTGGCTTCCTAGGCGCTCCCTGCCTCTGATGCATGCAGTCAGCTTTGACGACTCCAACTGAACATACTTGTGTCTATTTCCGCGGAGGAAGCGCTTCCTAGACGACGGAAATGTCGAATTGGCTCTTGGGGGCGAGTCAAGGGCCCATGGCTGTGCGGACGCGTCACTGTGTATTGTCACTCATGTTATGACTTAGGCCAGGGATACGGGTTGTGTGACGCGAGAACAGCCTGGGCCCAGCGTGAAAACCTCAAATGGCTCCATGAGTAGTACATGGTTCGAACATGACATACCCAGGTAGCCTGTAAAAGATTTTCAAATGAGCGGGCCGACTGGTTACACGATCTAGGGGCCAAAAGCTGAGATATACCGAAGTCCGTCTTATGGGGGCTGCCCTAGTCCCAAGAGGGAGTTCGCTACGAATTGTCGTGAAACTCCTTATTCATCGTGCTCCACTCGAAGGAAGCAAAGAGGAAAACTGGGACGATTGGGACATGAGCGACTATTTCGAGCACTGAGACCTTGCGAGACGGGAACATCGCCCATTGTCGCCAGTCTAATGTCACTCAGGGTGTGTCTCGGACCCGGGCCCTTGCTCCCAAGCGTGCCGGAAACCGAGCCAATTGAACAAAACGAAACCAAGGCTGAGGTTCGGTGACCGGAGGGACTAACGTCGACTTTGGTGGACGTTGAGGAAGCCGCAACGAGGCGAGGTGCGGCTTATGGCGACGAACTTGGCAGATTGACAACAGGGCTGCACGCAGCCGCTTGTAGATCATAGTAAGCATTAACTAAGAAAATGACAGTATAGTCTGTGTCCCTTCGGCCGCCCCACAAGGATTGCACCTGTCATCTCACATACATCGGGGGACAATTCGACCGCATCTGTGGGGTCCTGCAGCAAAGCGTCTAGAATCCGCAACTAACGAATCTAAGGCATAATAGGCTGAACGTGTCGAGGAAAAAGGGCGCAAAGAAACGCCACCAGGGGTTCTGGCGGTATGCATGCACTCGGCGCTGACGATGGACCGTAAGAAAATTATGGGGCTGGCTTGTAGTAGCATGTAACCGCAAAGAACCTCTTTCGCGTACACCCGTGTTCGGGCTTCATTTTCTCGGCGCCATCGCGGTACGACGTCACCTTCTATGCTGCCCAGATGAACAGATCTGTTATTCAGCGCCCTAAAGCGGGGTGCATAGGTTGGAAGCCTGAAAGGGACGTCTGTCGTCGTGGAAATCAACAGTCGGTGAGCGTAAGAAGGCAAGGATGGAATGCATGATGCTGCAAAAGAATTCAAAACTATTCGTTGAAATGCAAGCTCGGTCTGAGACCATGTGTGAAGCCATATCACTCGTCAATAAATCATCTATGTACTGCTCATGGAGAGGCAAGCAGACTCGCGCCTCTCAGAGTATATAAAATGGGTCACCTCGGGTGCATAACTGTGTAGTGATTGATATCAGGCTAAATCAGTGCAAGTTTCAAAATGAATACATCTTATAACTCTACCGTTACCAGTGGCAGGGCGGAGGTCGTCTCCGTCTTGGTCAACGGAGCTCGCGACCTTAATGTGTTCTATGCTTCAGCAGCGGTTGCCGTTACTGCTCTTCTTCTCAGTGGATTCAAGGCTGGACGCAAGGTCCTCGCTCGCATTCTGTGGTTCTTGGATTCCCTACTCGGCGGTGCTCCCCACACCGTCTCACTTCCTGGTCCACCGGGTCTTCCTATAGTCGGAAACCTTTTCGAGGTTGGCACTTAGTGAGGCAAAATCGCGCCTCAGTACCTAACTAACGTTGATATAGTTAAGCAATGGCCACATCCCAAAAATTGCGGAGTGGACCAAGAAGTACGGTGATGTTATCCGAGTCTCTCTGGGTGAACGTGAAGCGGTATGATTGTCCTTCAACATTCAAGCCCAACGTGGACTGTTACTGAGGAAAAGACTCAACTTGCAGGTGTTCATCAGCAGCAACAAGGCACTCGCAAATACAGTCGTGAAACAAGGCCCAGCTTATCAGTCGCGGCCGACCTTCAAGCTCTTCCACAGCGACTTCGCTTCGTCCGGAATCTGGACGGTTGGGACTTCTCCTTTCAGCGACCGTCTTGTCCGCACTCGCAAGGCTCTGTCGTCGCAAATCGCCCCGCGTCTCCTGCCAATCTACACTCCAGTCATCCACCCCAAGCTTAAGAAACTGTTCGGCGAGCTTCTCGCCATCAGCGAAGGGCCAGCCCTTGACATGGCCGAAAAGCTCCACCGCTTCGGTACCGGGCAAGTATCGGAGCAGCTCATGGGAACACCTCTTGACGATGACATAGTCGGGATGCTTGCAACAAATGAGACCAACATCTGTGAGCTTGTTTTTCTTCTTCGAATCTGGAAAAATCGAGGATAGCGTGACTGATACTCGAGGGCAGTCCGCCAACGCACAATCGGGTCACCAGCTCGCGACTACATCCCCCTCTTGCGTGGCGCCGGCTGGCTCCGTTACGTCGCCGGGAAGGCTCTTGGCATCAAGAGTTGGTCATTCGACGAGAAAGAGGAGAACGCTCGTGAGTACCGAAAAATGCAACAAGTGTACATCAACAAGATGCTCGGAGGCTTGAAAGAGCGCATCGAGAGCGGGGACGAGACCCCATCAATCCTTGGCAACATTCTCCGGCAAGGTCTTCTGAAAGAAGAGGAGGTGCTTCTGGCTTCTTACACCGGCAGTGAGACCACCCTTCTAATATTCTAACAATGTCATCAAACTGAAGCTGTTCTTAGTTGCTGCTGGTGTGAATCTTGGCTATTCGCTCACTTGGATCATCGGTTACCTTGCAAGCCGCCCCGATTTGCAGCAAAAGGGCAACGAGGCTATCCGTGAAGTGTACCATGGCGAGCCACCCAAGCCGCGTAAGTAGCTTCCGGAGGCGTTTCTGACCCACTTTGGAATAAGAGAACCAGAATTTCCTCTACGAAGTCTATGTCTCGGAACCAATGGGAACACCAGGACCTATTCTGACCCGTTTCCCCTTGACGCTTCTCCTTTCATTCTTTGGAAGCTGACTCCCAATGCTGCAGACGAGTACGACCGTGTGGAATACGTCAAGGCTTTGCACACCGCAAGTATCCTCATATGTCTAACATCGACAACTTCTACAATTTACTGACATTTGGGCGATGAAGGAGGGTTCTCGTATATATACTCCGGTTCGTCTTGGGTTCCCAAGGCAGACTCTCGACGGTGCCAGCTACAACGGCCAGAAGATTCCCAGAGATATGGTACGTGCCAGCCTTCGCGGCTAAGTAATTTCCGTCTTTGACACAACTTTAACAATTATACCTTAGCTCGTTATCATGAATCTGATGGCAGGCAACCGTGACCCGGTCGCCTTTGACCACCCAGAAGAGTTCATCCCCGAGCGTTGGCTGGACGGCCGCAAAGGCCGGACAGACCAGTTAGGAGAAGGAGGGGAGAAGCTGGGCGTAGTTCACCTGACCTACGGCTGCGGACGGCGGGTCTGCCCCGGCATTGACAGTACGTACTGGGCAACCGTTCCCATGAAATAGTGAGGGGCCAAGTCAAGCTAACTGTCCCACTCCATTGTAGTGGCCAACCGAGGTCTCTACTCAACACTCGTTCTTCTCCTGCACTTCTTCACATGGGAGCGCCAGCCCCTCGGGGAGGAACAAAAGAAGCACGTCTTCCCTCCATTCCGCGCCGAGCGTGAGTGCTCGCTCGAGATGGACGCGATAAAGGACACGGCGACGCCCACTGAGGCTCAGGCTATCCCCTGGTCTGCGGGGATCAAGTTCCACTGTCGTGATCCTGAGGGTCTCCGCGCCTGGGTCGACTCTGAGGAGACCTGAGCTCCTAATTGGCGCCGCTTAGAGACCTCAGGGCAGTATCACTGAAGGGCTAATCTTCCGGCTCGCGCTATGCAAATTTATTCATACGGACCCAGACAAGATCTAGACCTGATTTCTTTGATTTTGGGTTTCCCCTGGCTGTCAGTTGCGGATCCAATGCTGAGGACCCCTCGGGTACTACCACTGCAACTTAAAACACGGTGGCTTTAGGCTTTACTTAAGAACAACCTGCTATGGAATAGAATGATTTTCAAGCTTGTGAATCCTGGAAATCCAGTGCGAATGACATCGAGACTATCAAGCATGCATGGCATTACGGTAGCCCCTCTCAATGGACTGTGTGTTGCTGGGAGGGACATGGAAACGTGTCGTGACTGACGAGGAATTGAGTAGGGAAACTCAAATATTGGTCAGCTCTAAGCGTCCACTCTCCTGTTCAAGCACTCTCTGTCTCGGGCAACATCGACCCGTCAGGCGTCCGGGTCACGGTTGGCTTGATGGAAGATCATACTCTGCGTGGTAGGCGTTGGAGACATAGAAACGTCATTGGCGTTCCCAGCTGTTGTGGTAGGAAAGGAATCGAAATTTAGGTAAGTCCCTTTTCGAACAATATCTATAGTGGAGTCTTCAAAAAGTATACTCAGCACTCCAGCAAGGCTAAGGGTACGAAGACAAGCATGATCCAACTAAGCTCCAACGTAAGTAGTCAGTTCGGGTGCTCTCTTGCTGAGTGCATTCACTGCTGTTGGTGTGTTGCTGGGAATATTGAACTACAGGGGGGTTCTGTAGGGCCAGTGCGAGTGCTGGTAAAGTTTGAATAAAAAGAATTTCTTTTTGCTCAACACCATTAGCTCCTTACTTGATCAGTGATGCCGTCTTCATCTGACTCCCATGCCACCTGGATGTAAGTCCTCGAATGACCCGGCAGATCAAACTTTTGCCTGGCTGTTTGTTCCGTGGTGATGCCTCCTTTCCTCCGAAGCGACCATTTCCCATGGTCAAGGGCGAAAGCCGTGCCTCAGTGATGTCCCAAGGCGTCATCGCAACGCGGCTGCATCAGCCAATTGGAATTTAGGGGACCTGAACTTCAACAACAACAAAAAGAAGAAGGAAAAAAAACACATCCAAGGAACCAAGAGGCAAAAGGATTCGGCGACCAGCGCCTGCACCCTAGAGTTCGGCGTCCAGCGCCTACGTCTCTGGTCGCGTACTGTTAAATGTCATTTCTGCGGTACACTACCAGGGAACTCGAACTGGCGATCTTTGCTTATCCTTCGGCTAGTAGTGTCTCCTGCACAACCCACCGCCATGGCCGTTAGACCACTTGACCTGAATGGGACGTGCAGGAGGGCCAATATTGGTCTGTGGGGGGTTCGACCTGCTTATAAGGACATGGCAGGCAGTCTGAGGGGCAAATAGATTGGATGAATTGGGGCGATGGGTGAATGCCAGCATATCTGCCTGCGTACCTGCAGCTACCTTTGGGCGCCCCTCTGCCTGGGACACCCTGCCCGAGGATGGGCTCACAGGCGGCCACACATCCACATGAACATCGCCCACAAGTATTGGTACACGCCGCTCTCGCAATCAATGCTTTGGGCATGACCATTATGACTATCAACTGCCGTGGAGGCCCAAGCCTAAGTAGCCCGTCCCCTCGATCGCCATACCGATTACTTGTCCTCCTTTTTCTCCCCCTTAGCAGGCCGCTTGAGCAGTATCTCATCCACGATGCCCATCTCCTTGGCCTCGTGCGCCATCAGGTACCTGTCCCTCTCCATCATGTCGTTCACCGTCTGGGCGTCGTACTTTTCAAACCCAAACGACGTGTTGAGGTGCCGCCGCACGATGTCGTTGACCTGGGTGCGGATCCTCTGGATCTGCGTGGCGTAGATGATGATGTCGGAGGCCTGGCCCTTGGTGCCGCCCAGGGGCTGGTGCACCATGATGGAGCTGTGCGGCAGGGCGTAGCGCTTGCCAGCCTCGCCACCCAGCAGCAGGATAGCGGCCATGGAGGCGGCGGCGCCGACGCAAACGGTCGACACGGGGGACTGGATGTAGGACATGGTGTCGTAGATGGCCAGCCCGGAGCTGATCTCGCCGCCGGGCGAGTTGATGTACATGGTGATGGGCTTCTCGGGGGCGTCGGACTCGAGCCAGAGCAGCTGGGCCACGATGGCGGCGGAGACGGTGTCGTCTATGGGGCCGTTGAGGCAGACGATTCGTTCCTGGGAGTCGGGTTGGGATCGTCAGCCGAAAATGCTCAATCTCGTACCTCTAGGTACAGGGCACGGATTGACGAGCGTCATGGGGAGGGCTGCGCACTTGTAATAACTTGGAGAAGATGTCGGCTGGTTCAAGTCCACGTATCAGCAAGATCGCACTGCCAGCAGCGCAGCGCCGAGGATGGCAAAGGGTTCGACGCACATGTCCTCCAACCACCAGACTATATAAATCAGCGGATGCCACAGGTTGCGGCCAGGCTGGCTGGGGACGTGCTCAGGCGTACTGTGACTTCTGTGATGTATGGCATGGGAATTGAGGATGTCGGGCCCATTCGGCTGGGCACCTGGGAGAAGTTACGCCTCCGTGCCGCCGTGGGCACGATGGCCCTGAGGAGGCGCCATGCTGCCCTTTGGGTGTCCATTCCAGCGACTGTGTCGTTTCGGAGCGCTGGACCACGGCGTAGAGAGGGAACGTCGTGGCTGAGGAAGGGAAGTTGTTGGCGAGGGCGACGGCAGAATGAAGAGGTGACGTCGGATTCGGAGCCGCTGCGGGCACCAGTGACCCACGACCAGACCCACTGTAGCTCGCTAGATGTCTGCTCCGTTTTTTCCTAACCCGCGCCCGGCACCGATGCTACTGGGATCCCTGAACGCGTCTGCTCAAGAGGAACAAATCCATTTTGGCTATCTTTGGGCACCTCGGTCTTCATGCTCCAGCTCAACCTCTGGACTTGAACTGCTATTAAACTTGGGCCTGGCAGCAATGAACAGGTGTCTCAGGCTGCAATGCAGTCTCGGCCAGGCTGGCTTCAACCTCTGCCGCCCAACAGCTCATTTCTATTCCACCCGCGGCGCAGCCAACGACACCAAGTCGAAGGAGTCGAGGGAAAAGTCATCCAGGCAGACGTCGAATAAGACATCATCCACCAAGGCACCGAAGACGCTGCGTGGGAGGAGGCTGGAGCGGGTCCCAGATGAATTGGGCTTTGACCAATGGACCTGGGACGAGGTAAATCTTGCCGACAAGACGATAGCAACGGCCGCTGGAGACCTGCCCATCTCGCCTCTCGTCGACTCGACATGGGTCGAAGCAAGACAGCGCAAGAAGCCCAAGGCCCGCCCGGACAAAAACAACCACAACCGCTTCCAGCGCCAGCTGCGCCAGAACGCATTCGGTACGTTGAGGGAATAGACTCGCACGTCTCTTGGTCTCCTTCTTCTTTTCTTCTTTTGTCATCGGCGCGCTCTGGTTGCTGGTTCATGCCACTGACCATCCGCAGCTCAACTGCTAGCCACGCCCGTGCGGTTCTGCGATCTCACCCGCACCCAATTGCCCAGGGCCATGCTGCAGGGCTTTGGTCTGGTCAGGCATCCAGAGACAGCTAGAGTCTGGTGGATTCCTGAGGGCCTGGACGCACCACGCCGGCCGGCCAAGGGGGAGTCTGACGAGGCTGAAGAGGCTAACAGTGAACCTTCATCAGCAGCTACAGAGGGAGAGGCGGGTGATGATGCCGCCACCGCCGGTGACGGTGACTCGGCTGCCGCCGCTGAGAAGCAGGCCAGATATCGGTACCCCATGAGTGTGCTCGCACGCCAGGACATGATAGAAAACTTTGAGAAGCCTGGCAGGAAGTACCACGGCGCCCACAAGAGGCTTGCCGCCAGCCCCGGTGCTCTGCCCCAGGCCAAAACGGCCCACTGGCGTCCGGACATGTACGCGGTGATCCTTGACCAGAGACGCCGTCAGATCATGGAGGACCTGCTCTACCTGTCCACGCTTTGCGAGGAGCAGGGCAGGAGGTACATCATCAAAGTCACCGAGGCTAAGTACGCCGCGACGTACGTCCACAGGGCCGCGTTTCTTTGGCTAGGAGAGGGGGGGCCGCCAGCATCTGAAGAGGGCGACCGGGAGTCTGCTGTGGAGGCAGAGGGGGCGACGGCAGCGGAGGTGAAGGCGGATGAGGCAAAGGCGGATTTCGATCCCCAGCAGTACGCGACCCTCGACATCGATGGCGACTCGACCACCACACGCCCTGTCTACAACCTGCCGAAGCTTCTCGGCCAGGGCAATGTAGCCCGCCTCAGGTCTGAGTCATCCGTCTTCAAAGAGGGATTCCTTTTCCTACTGAGAAGCCAACGAAGCGGCCCCGTGAATAAGAAACTCTGGAGCCTCCAAGGGTACGTGGCTGATTACAGCAAGCTGTGACGAAACCTCGTTGGTGGCGGAAAGGCCGGCACGGAGACACCTGGTAGCAGAAGCCAGCCGCGGCGAAACGGTCGAGAAGGACGTCGGTTCGGGAATCAAGATCTCTGAGGCTGAATGCCGATGAGAGCCACGACCGTCACTGTGACGAGCTCGAACCAAACGCATTCTCGCCTACAAGGTGCTCCTGGGGGCCTACCGCGCGGGTGCTTACAGCGTGACTTGGTTCGAGCAATGGCCCACCATCCTCGAGGAATGGGCTGCTTTCTCTCACCCGCCAGCCACCCACCGACGTGATGTGCCTGATCTTCCTGAAGGCGGCAGACCTGAACCTGGACCTGGTCTGCGCGTCGGCGATCTGGTACATACGGTCCCGGCTTCCATCTCTATCAACCACGGCTACTCCTAAACAGACTCTTCCTTTTGCGTCTGGTGTGTTCAGTCGGCCTTCTGAATACTCCTTGGTTGCGAGCCCCGTAAACTGGCCCGCTACGAGATTCACGATGTTCACCATCCGGCTTTTCTGTGGTCCGGGTAGTACCACCTCCGAGTATGTACGAAGATGCAGACAACACTCATCGGCTTGAGAAGGCCGGGGGCCACGGTAGCGTTACAGTCACGCATTCTACGTGGTCTCCCTCAAACACAGACCTGCGACACCCTGAAGCGGCCTGAGCGGATGCGGACCTATAAGCCGGGTCAAATCGTGCGGCTCTTCCGCGTCGCCGGCGCAATCGCCTCGGTTGGACCTGTCGATGCCTGGTGTTATACAAATGAGGATGCCTCTGCCCTCGGTCGCGGCTGCTGAGGCGAAGTTGTCTCTATGAAATCTGACCTCTTGCTGTGGGAGGGAGCGTGTGGGTATACTACCGAAGGGGGGGGGGGCGGATTTCTTCGCACCTTGAGTACAGCCGACGTACCCATACGAGGCCCTGAAGCGTGCCCTCCATCTTATTTTTGGTCACGCTGTCAGTGGAGGCCACCGTGGCCCCCTACCTACGTTGTGTAGAAGCACCCCTCGGTTGGACATGGACGCTTTCACGCGCCCCTTGGGTCAAGATGGAATCGAGTCATTCCCCAGGGAGCCTCGGTGACTATTTAGAAAAACTCGGGATCTACTATAGATACAGCATCCCTCATGAGTCGCAGACCTGTTGCATTGGCTGAGTCTACAGAGAGCTTTGCTCATAGTTTGAGTGCAGGGCCTCAGTCACTGGTCGACAAGAACCTCCTAATATATCTCATGTGCAGCTCACCGTGAAGCAGCTTAAAATAAATGGAACTCGGTCAAGGCTGACATGCTCAGTGTGTTAAGCCTCAGTCTTATTGAATAATTAGTCAAAACATCGACGGTCTTGGGTGGGTTCTAGGTGTACATCGCTCTCGGACCTCCTCGCCGATGTATCCTACACTGGAAGCTTCTAGGCCGCGAATGTGGTGCTTGGTAGGTACACTTAGATATCAATCTTAACAGTATTTATATCTCCTTGAGTGATAGCCATTCTTGACGGTGTTAGGAACCCCTAAGTCCACAAAACGGACATATCACGGGGCAGGAAAGTATAGTTCGGACAACTCTCTCATCTTCGTGTTCGAGATAAGCTGATGGGCAGGATCCATTTCATCAGGGGCTGCGAGGGCATGACTGTAAAATATAGGTCCTTTGATCCACTTCTGAATGTGAGTAGTTTCCAACCGCATCTGGAGAGATGCTCAAGGTTACTTCTCGTTAGGCTTTCATTCCCCTTCTTCCCGTCCTCGGTTGCCATCTTATTTCCCATGTGGCTTCTGCGCCGTGATCCTGACCAATTTCATATAACCCATGCTTCCTTCTCCTTCACCAGAGAGGGTCACGCGGATCTGTCGGATGATAGACAGCCGGCTGGAACGTTGCGGCTCCTCAAGCGCCCCAGCAAGTTCCTCGAGCAACTCCAACGCTAGAAGCAAGACGTCCCTGAGACGATTTTCTAGTGTCTCATTGGAGCGCCGGTGTAGGCCTACAATCGGGATGCTCTCGACAGTTGATTTCACATTTACAAAGGACGCCTTTTGCAGTGATCCTGCCATCCACTCTGCAGTACTGAACCCTTTGATTCCGATCTCGCTGAAGCCCTCACACATCATGGCGGGGTACATTTGTAGCTGGACGGCCGAGCCGCGGTGCAGCCGTAACTCGAGGATTTCCAGCTCGATCCACCCGCCTGGTCTCAAGTTACTATAAGATGTCAGATCAACCGCCCAGTGGGTTTTGACTCGCTCGAATACCCTATGGATCCTGGAGATATACACACCGATATAGTTCTTGGGGCAAGACGGGCAGAAAGTTCGCAGCCACAGTCCAGTCTTGCAAGTGGATCAAGTCATATTTCCCGGCCCCGCACCATCCGAGTAGACCATTGAGATCTCTGCAGGATCGACTGTCATGTGTTTCCACGTTTTGAATCTTCACTGCCGGTATATACAAACGGGCTGTCAATTTACGGGAGATTAGACCAGCCGCTGTGTGATGGTAGGGGTCGCCCTGAGCTTTGCAGACATCTAGGGCGGTAAGAGTACACAGCTCGAGGTCGTTGACTTACCCATGGCGGCCCAGGCACTGGGCGGCCCAATATCCAATACTTGGCGAAGAGGATGTGGCGTCGAGGTCAGCGTCAAGATCGGTCCGCCGGGAAGGGACTGAAGTAGTAGTGATCTTTCCTGATTCAGCCTCTCTGCGTAATGATCGCGCAGCAGGACCTTCTCAGTGGTTATCAAACCACTGTTTACACTTTCCATGTTAAGCAAGTCTATGATTTTAGGGTCGGAAGTCGACTGCGGCTCTTCTTCGTCTTCAGGCTCATCGACCTGATGCTGCTTAGCCTCGCCAACGTCGGAGTTGTCATCGCCGGAGTCGGAATCAACGGTATCCATGGGAATTTCCCCTCTGGGTTGATCGAGATCAAGGTTGGGGAACAGTGGTGCAGTCTCCACCTCCGCACCAAATTCAGCAGTCGAGGTTGATTTGGCCCGGAAGGTGTTAGTACCGTCGGTTCGTTTGCCTGCTCCTGCAGGCCACGGATTCATTTCTTCTCGCGAAGCCCACGAAGAGAGAGCCGATGTGGTGGTCCTTTTAAGATGAGACAGTATTCTCACTCTTTTGAAGCTCCTCACTTCTTCTGAGAGTGAGAGCTCTTCCCAGCTCTCCATCGTGCGCTTCCTTTTGGGGAATGGCCCTAGGGTAGGCAACTTTTCACCAAACCCTGCTTGACCAAATGAGGGCTTCTGGTTCCAGCGCTTTGGTAAGCTCGGAATGGCCGGAGCATCAACCTCGGTCACCTCAGTGACACGGCAATATATCATGCCGCATTTCATGCTGCTGATCTTAGCAAAACCAGGGGAAAATGATGAAAAAGAGGGGCCGACTTACCAGTGAACATCGTCAGAGCTTTTCTTCTCCGATAGGCTGCCGCAATATGGGCAATGGCTCTTAGACTCAGCCGTCTTAACTTCTCGTTGAAACAAGAGGCTCATCAACACCGACGCTCCAGGACGGAAAGCAACCTCCCACGGCTCACTACCGGGAATTTCTCGGTTTGTTGCCCGCTCTTGCAGAACAAACTCGCGCCGCTTGACCTTGTCGAGTCCAGGTAGTCCTTCGAAGCGCGCGGCGAGGACGGCATAGAAGGCATTCCAGGACGTTATGAATTGGAGGTGGACCGGGGCGACCCGGCCTAGCGAGTCCACGAGTGTGAAGGGGTCCTGGATGAGTGTTCTGTCCATGGAATAATGGCCTACTGACTCCTGGATCGACAACACCGCCCTGTACGTCGCCAGGTTCAATCTGAAGCCTAGACCGACCATGGACTTTACCGAGGCCAGCAGGTCTGCGAACCAGCGGAATTGCTGGGACATGGTCCGGATCACCGAGTTCATGGATGAGGCTAGTGCTGAATTGCTTCGTATCTCAGAGCGCAATGCAGCTAGCTCCTCGTCCTGGCTATCCAGGCTGCGCTGCGTTCTTGATGTTGAGGACGTCTGCGTGTCAAGGCCTCTGAGCGAGATCATTCCGTAAACATATCAGGCATGTGACAGTGACCAGTTCGTGGGAAACTCCCTTACACGTTGGCCGTAATCATCATCATGTTGAGCACATTCGAGTGCCCGGCGAGCTCCGCTCGGAACCGTGAGACGGTGTCTCTCGCCAGGAGCTTCCATTTGATCTTGGTCCCCGCCCGCCTCAGGATTCCCGCACGGGTTTCCCGGGACAGGGACGGTTCGTATTTCTTGAAGTACGTCTGGAAGGCTTCCAGCGTCTTTTGGCAGTTCTTGACGAGTGTTGAGCATTCGCTTCGGAGTGTGGCCGAAGTCGATGCGTCTCGCCAGGAACGAGTGAACAACTCGACCTCGAGCAGCGAACATTCCAAGGACCGGATCTCAGTGACGAGGCCTTGATACTCAGCGGACGAGCCCCTGGAATCGTCCAGGGCGTCGACGATGGACTTGGCGAGAAGACAAACGGTGATGATGTCGCCGACCGAGCCAAAGGTTACGGAAGACATTGTGGTCTTGTAATAACAACAAAATCTGAAGGTATTGCAAAGCAAATTGGGAAGCAACACAAGGGTGCGAAAACATACCAAAGGTGAAAAAAGTCTGGCCAGTCGTGTTTTCGTATCATGCCGGCGGATGCAAGTACCTGGCTGATCAGCCTGGGAATCAGCCTATGGCGGTGTGCAGAGACCCCCGTCCGTTTAACCCCTCACCCTCGATGCAGGAATGCCGTGTAACAATACCCAGTCTGCCAGTTCTGCCTGACAACACCGGAATGGTCCCCTTAATGGGACCAGAAGCCTCAAGCAGAATGAGGCAGGGAGACATGGTGGTGTCTCTGGTGCGGACAATATGCTTTTTTTTTCTTGGCCGCTACGAAGTATACGGCAATAAGGCAGGGGAAGGAAATCTTGAGCAATCGTGCAGGGCTGATCGCAGCTCAGTGTTTCTATCCCTATCTCTAGATTCGGGTATTGATTGTAGGGATATCAAATGGAAAAGACGCCTGGATTATCCAAAGCAAAACACCCGCTGCAAGTTCAACGCTGATACGCACCACCGATCCACCGCATAAGCGGGACCAAAATTCCGCGGCAGAGGGCCTCAGTATAGCCTCTTCACGATCTTCCTGGTGGGCCCGTGGTCCCGGAGGTCCCTGATAAGCTGCAAGTGCCTCAGCTTGGACTTCTCGGGGAAGCAGCGGTGCCAGATCAGGTCCTTGAGCCAGTGGTCCCTCCCGAAGGCCTTCTCCAGCTCGTCAGCCACCGTGTTGGAGCTCTCCTGCAGCAACTCCCTGAGCCCCGGCACGCCCTCCTTCTGCACGACCTCGTACATGAGCTTGAAGGTGTGGAACAGCGGGTGGTTGTTATGGTTCCTCGCGCTGGCGTAGGCGGCCAGGAACTTCCACACGGCCAGGGCGATCCTCGAGTCGTCCTGCCAGCAGCGGCTCTGGCGGTGGAAGAAGAAGTAGAAGGACGAGGTGGCGTCCATGGAGCCGAGGTACGAGTTCATGGACCAGAAGGCCTGGTTCAGCGCCGCGACCCCCCGGGCGCCCTCGCCGCCGCGGATGAGGCGCGCCGACTCGATCAGGCTCGACAGGTGGGGGAAGTCGGTGACGCGCCAGGTGAAGACGGCGGCCTGCAGGCCGAAGGCGCTCTCCTGCTCCTCCTGGCGCCACAGCAGGAAGGCCCGCTTGAAGCTCGTGACCAGCGAGTCCTGGAAGCGCAGGCGGTCGGGCAGGCGCAGGCCCTCGGGCAGGTCGAGCGGCGGGGTGCGGCAGCGGACGTGCACGAGCGAGCCCTCGGCCACGCCGGCCGAGAGGTCGACCAGGTCGTACTCGGTCATGCCCTTGCGCTGGAGGTAGTTCTGCAGGTTGACGTCCTTGCCGTTGCGGGTGAACTGGGAGAGCTTGCCGGCGGCGTCGCGCTGGAACTTGGCCTTGAGGATCTGCGAGACCACCTTCTCGGTGTTGTTCTTGACGAAGCCCCACTGCTTGAACCGGGCCTTGTACATTCTCTGACTGCTCATGGTTAGCAGTGCAAACTTCCCTTAGGGGAACAGCACAGGGGCTTACGTTGCCGGGAACTTGTGCTCCGTCTCCATCGTCCTGATAACTTCCCTCAACGGCTTCCCCTCTTCGATGTAAAGCTTCTGGATGACAGACTTGTGCTTCTCCCACACATCGGACGCATAGTGACCCCGTTTTGAGTTGACTGACTGGGTCTTGAAGACGGTGTTGGACCCATGCCGTACTTCCACCGGAGAGTCCCGAGGGGCATGTGCGATTTGCGTGCCGTCGATCGATTCGGCAGGTGGTGCTATTGCAGTCGGTGGGGTCGGAGTGGTGTCAAAGAATGGCGTCGCGTACTCCTCGAATTCTATCGTCGGGGTTGGCGCCCTGCGACGCTTTTCGACACGGACTGGGACCGGTATTGACCGCACGGGATCCCCGTCGTATGGAGTTGAATACTCGGGGAATTCTATCGTGGGCGTAGGGGCTCGCTTTCGCCGGGGAGAGACGGCTTGGGCAGGAATTGAAACCGCCGCAGCATGTAAAGGAGCGGGCGCGTGGACTGTCGCATCGGAAATAGCTTCTACCGACGGTAAGACGTCGTTGACTGGCGCGGCTGGAGGGATCTCTTCCACCCAACCGGGTGCCCAGGTGTTGTTCGCAGGGAACTGCTGCTGAAATTGCTGGGGTGAAGGAGCAACGGGGTTGTTTGCTCGTACGGGAGAGGGTGATTGTGAGGGAAACGCTTGGGCATGTTGCAGGCCGGAGTAGGGGTTGTGGCCCTGAAAGTCCCAGCTCGGCGTCGCATTTGTTTGCCAGTTGGAATACACGGCCCCTGGTGTGTTGAGCGCGCCGTTGGTCGGCCACGGCTGAAGGGCCTCCATCCACATCATGTTGTCGGGCTGGCACTGCCATTCTGCGGCCTGGAAATGCGAGTGTGCAGCAGCTTGATGCAGGTTGTGCGCAGGCATGGCGAAGTTCATGGGGGCGTAGTAGGGGTTGATCTGCTGCACGACCTCGTCGTAGACCCCATCCTGCTCGCTATCGTTGGCTTGATGTGTGGGCGCCGGCATACTGTCCATGGTGCCGAAGGGGAATTGGTGGTGCGGGCGTGACTTCGTCGCCATCTTCTCGCGGCTTCATGTGTGGTGGTTGTGGGTGTCGGGTATCGGTTGGGCGCAACCCACTCAGGCAGGGAACCACAGAAGAGAATGGCAGATTTGTCAGGCTGCCTCCTTTTCAGCTCGTGTTACACGACAGCGACAGCGACAGCGACAGCGCGGTTGTCCTCGGCGTTTATGCCTGTGGTCTGCTGTCTGACTGCTCGATCGCGGACCGGTATTGTTCTGTTTTCTCAGGGTCCTGATGGGCCCCTGATGACGATGACTGGCAGGCGGCAGTTTACAGATCGATCGTGGTGCCGGGCAGCGGCACAGCAGACGGAGTTTGGCGTCATCTTGGAAGGATTCGGCCGACGGTGGGCAATGCGCGAGTGCGGATGCGGGATTGCTTACGGGATTGATTGATTGCCTGGGCGCGGGTTGAGAGCTCGTCGTCAAGAGGCTTGGGGGGACGACGCTTTACCCGAAGGGTGCCAGAGCTGAACCAATTAAAGTACCCTTCACACACGCTGGCGTCGTGAATCCCGAGGTAATTGGTCCACTTGGCGCCATCCCGCCGGACCGCCCAGCCACAACCAACATTACTTAGGTAACTAACACCCACAAGAAAAACGTTGTGCAGCACTTGAGATGCCAAGGTTGTCCATCGCAAATAGTAAAAATCTAATGTCCAAGACAGATGCTGCACGCCTACATTTCCCCTCTTTAATTCTGATGTACTCTGTGGGGATATATGAACTATAGTAAGTACACTAGCTGATTCCTCGCCATGTCTCCCGGGATGGACTTGCAGGGCCCGGCAGTGAACTTCAGGGGTCCGCAGCAGCGTCGAAGGATTGAGGGGCACTTTGCTTCTTTTTTACCCCTCCGCCCCTACAGCCCCCGAGACCTCTTAGAACATGACTTGTCTGTCTTTCCTCCTGCCTATCAGCGAGAGCTGATTGAGATGCCTATGGAATCTTCGCGTCTTGGCCACCAGACTAGACTCGGCAACCCAACTAGCCGGCAGGTATCGTGACATCAGGCGGATGCACAAATATCATCAGGATCACGGCTGCCCTGAGTCTTCCGCCCTCCCGCCCCACCGACGCCTTGGAAGGAATGCTGGTGCCTCCGGCAATTCGCCAAGGGCTCGCGTGGCCGACAAGGTTGCCAATCCCGATGAGATCACATCTCACCATCGTGGGCCTGTCAGCGGGCCCTTCTGCCTCCATTGGTCCCAGTGAAACCCAATCAATCAGCGTTCCACTCCGACTTGATACCGGACCTACTTAGAAAGTTTTTCAATTCTTGCTTGCGTTGAGTCCGGTTGGCTCTATGGACCATATCAATTGAATGCAATTCTGCTGTATCTCGCATCTACCGTTGTGCCCAACTACGCCCTGTACATCTGAAAGTGATCTGCTCGAGGTCCTCGCCGCAAGTATGCCAAAATCGAAATATTAACGATATTGAATTGTGTGCTATGTGGGCAGAGGAATGCCACGGCGCCTGCAGCGAAAAAAAAAATGATTGCCCCAGTGTGGGATTCAAACTCCACGCGGCTCAGTCAATATGGACCTCTGGCACTAGTGGTCAATAGTATGCCTGAGGTAGCTCCTGGGATAGAAAGTCGTCCTTAGTTAACTAGCTTAAGTACCCAAGTGCTTCTTCACTTCCACCCGCTTACATAAATAAGAGCTGTGAGCAAGTCTAAGGTACATTTCGCGATAGGTAAGCCGCCAAAAGACAAATGCACCGAGAATCAGCCGCATTAAATGGCCTGAGATAATTTCTAATTACCGGTGCTTAATAGCCATTTCTAAGCATTAGAACTAGCAGACGGTCCAGGGAAGTCATTGGCAACGAGTTGTGGATCTTCGCTCGTCTCCAATCGAACGGACATGGCTGAGCGACCTCATAACCACCCTAGATGCACGTTGCAGATCGAGGAGCTGATGAAGGCGTATAGGACTGTATGGGCAGATAAAGGCAAGAACACCACAGTCCGAAGGACACACGAAGGGGCAGATTGACACGGGCAGCAGTAGCTCGGAATATCCTTTGCAAGGCAGTTGTGGATTCGAGAGACGCGTGCGGTATTGACCGAGGGGACTGGACTCAGGGGGCACTTGACGACAGGAATATAGATAGTTACAAAGCGCCCACCGTGAGATCTTTTTCCAAAAGCCATATAGAGAATCTGTATTCTGATACCTTACTTCCCCATGATAACCAGGAAACTCAACGTAAAACGTCGGAAAAGAGAGAAGTGCTGCACAGGTGACCTTTCACATTAAAGGAAGTGAAATTCCATACCGCCCAAATATTAATGAGACCCAACTTCAAATGCTCATACCATCACTCCGGCGGCAAAATTATATTACCCTAAGGTAGGATACATATACAACCCAGGACTGGGTGTGGAAAGGGTGGAAAAGGCACATCCTGGGGCTCGCATGGCTGAGGAATGACGTACCTAAGTGAAATATCGTACCTAAGGAGGAGGTCGCTCAGAAATCAAAGAGCAAAATCCGAAATTGAAGAAAGCGGCAGGAGGAAAAGTCGTGTCCTGATTGCAGCGGTGAGAACTAAAAGGATTTTTAGGGCCACTGATCGGGATGGAGGGAATTCAAAGGGCAAGTCTCTAATTCTGTGCTTCTAACCGATCCTCCACCGGGGAATGCGAGCTAATCTTTCGAAGACGTCTGGTGATTGTTGACCAAGTCGAGCTTCGAGATGAATCGATACCAGATGACCCATTGCACCGCCGTCTGTCCCTGACCACCCTACTTGGACCCTGCCGGCATTAATGGTAGCAAGTTCGAATGTTTTCCACCCCAACCCCCAGCGGCTGTTCTAACATGCTGCCAAAGGTCCAAATCCTTCCTCTTAATGCAAATACTCTTTCGTGCCTGTCCGCACCAGCAGCAAACTCCGGGTAGTGGTTGTTGTTCTATTGAAACTCCTTTTGGGAGCAACGCCATCGGTGAGACTGAAACACCGCAACCAAGATTCAATGACTTGATCCCTTCATCGCTTCTTCATAGCTTGGTGGTGGTGTCACCTCAAGGGGAGACAAGGATCTCGGCCGGCATTCGTGATTGCCCAAATGACGCAGACTCCCATCTTGATCGGCACGAAGTGAGCTGTGAGAGCAGGGACATGGGATGACTCCGCCTTCATTCTCCAAAGAGGTGGTGAGAGATAAGCCGTGTTGTGCAGCCAAGTCACGGGCAGCCCCAATCAGCAGCTCTTTGAGATAGTCGGATGCGAAGTGAGGGATGAGTTCATTCACGTCGACAGATAGCTTGCGCCTGAGTCGGTCTGCCCCTTTCTCTGGTATATCGGAAACCATCTCCTGGAGCACGCCTGTATATCCCGTCAACCCGACCTGGTACCTTGAGGGGCTGATCTCTCGGCGGCGTGTGTAAAGCCAATAGGCCATGAGCGCAATTTCCACGAAACTCCGATCCGACCGCGAGGAGAAGGATGACCGGGATATTTTCCGGCTTGCTTTGAGCAGGTATGGTTTCGTAACGGAGTTGGTCCCGCAATCGTAAGCAAATTCGGCAACTAGCCGGCCGAAGCAGAGAAAATCCGGCAGGGTGGTCATGTCCCTGTAATAGGGCGTTTTGCCCTTCAAAGGGTGTTCTCCAAAGCCGTAGTCAACGAGCAACATGTGCTCGAACAATGGCCGAAGTTTGTAGTCGTGTTTGGCAGCAGCCCTGGGTAGAAGTTCGTGGGGACCTTGCGGTGGGAGCATCCTGGGGTCTGAGACCACGGCACTGCTGCATTCTTGGTCGAACAGTATGGTAGCGGTAGAGAGCAGAAACAAGTTAGAACTGTTGGGGAACAGGAAGCGTAACGGTGGGACGCCAATGTTCTTGAAGACGGCTCCTTGTATCGTGCGCAAAGAGCGTATCCAGGCCTCATTCAGTTCCGTCCTCATGAGTGTGGCGTACTCTGGTCTCGCTGGACGGAGTGTGTTTAAGTTGAACCTCTCATCCCGCTCAGGTAGGCATAATTCATGGATGTCTTGTAGTTCGGGAGGAGGGGCCTCGTGGCCTGCTGCTTGTTCATGTGCCATGATGCCGATTTCCAATGTTAACTGGTGGGACCTATTTAAGGCCTGATGGGGTTTTGCAAAGAACCAAAGGTGTACTTTGGTGATATTTAGGAGAAGGTTTTCCTGATGCAGGGTTTGGTTTTTGGTTGTCTTCTGTGATGCCACTTGGGCTTCTTTGGCTTGAGGGCTCAAGGTGCATAAGAAAGAAATAGAAGCAAGGAAGCTATCTGCAGCCAGCGGCCAGTGGTGGGAAGGCGTAGGAAACCTCACAGGGCCCAACCTCACTAGCCCCGGCACGTGCCAAAAAGGAATGTCGCGGGTTATAAATCACATCATTGCCTGACCAGGTTAGTTACTGCCAGGGTAGGTAATTAAGTGCTTGACGGGTTTTGGATCCGGTGGTGCGTTACTTAAGTACTTAGCTTACGCTCTTTAGCAAGCCAGCCGCAGGAACTCTTGGCAGGACCTCCGTACCTCTAGCAAAGCAAGACGCGTGAAGCGGCGCCGGGCCAGCTCCCTCGTGTACCTAGGTAGGGTATGTTACGGGCATACCGGGTGACCAAGGACTAGGGGGCAGCTTTGAAGAAACTGTCAATCTGATTTGGTGGTTGTCACACATCCTGTCAGTATATCCCATTAGATGCCGGGCTCTGCGTAGACAATAATGTAGGAAACCTACATTCCGCCCCCCTATAATTTCAATTACCCTTTGCTATTATTACTCGTTTATTTAAATAATTAAGTTCTTAGTATTTTAAGTTATAATTTATTTTTATATTAAAATTAATAATGTTAATTTGTTTATTTTTTTTAAAAAAGCTTTAATATTTATATAAAAAGATTTTTAAAAAATTCTTTTAATAATTTTATAAAAGTTTAAATAATATTTAAATAAAAGTTAAGAATTAAAGTAATGTTTTTAAATTTAAAAATTAATATTCTTTTCAAAAGGGTTAAATAAATATATATATATTACTTAACGTGGTACCAGGAAGTGGGCTATATTAGGAAGTGTAACGGGCTGGGCCCGTCTGAGGCCTCACCCGCCATTCGGCCAA
>LJJS01001753.1:5616-46395 GCA_001447215.1 Diaporthe aspalathi
TTATATAAAAAACTTAAGCAAATTCTACTTTTTATATAATAATAAATAACAGTTTATATTAATAAAAAAGGTTAACAAAATTAACTTTAAAAAAAATAAAGTTTACGTATTTTATAAAAATATTAAAATTAAGCAACTTAATAATAAACTTATTTATAAAAAAGATAAATTATTTAAAATTAAAAAAAGCTTTTAAATATTAACTTTAAACTTTTATTATTTAAAAAAATATAAATTTATTTAATATTTTATATATTATTTTTAAAATTAATATTAATTAATATATAATTAAAAATTTAAATTAAATTTAAAAATAATAAAAAGAATAAAAAGTTAAAAAGAATTTAAATTTTAAAATATATAATATTAAAACTAAATATTTAATTAAGTAAAAAAACTATAATAATAAAACTTATATATAAAAGCTATTTAAAAACCTAATAAACTGTTAAAAGGCACTTTAAGTATATTACTAAACAGCCAGTTAGAAAAATCTACCTTAACATTAAATACAATTAAACTTTAGTTAATAACTTTAAAGCTACTATTAGCTTACAAAAAAAAAGCCAAATTAAAGGCTTTTAAAACTACCCAATTTATATCCGTATAAGCCTTTATCTTAGTTATATAATCGCCCTCAAGCTCCTCTAACAAACAAAAACTCTTGCAAAATATCTAACATTCTCGCTCTGCAACCTCCCAATACTGCTGCCTCAACCGGCCCAGCTTAGCA
This sequence comes from Diaporthe aspalathi, assembly GCA_001447215.1. NCBI lineage: Eukaryota > Fungi > Ascomycota > Sordariomycetes > Diaporthales > Diaporthaceae > Diaporthe > Diaporthe aspalathi. The sequence continues at coordinate 6,350 of LJJS01001753.1, forward strand.
AAACGCTTACTTATTTTGCATTGCTTTTTCAGCAAAGCTTCCTGTGCACAACTTAGCGCATCCTTGGCCTTTTCCTCCTAACACTCTAAACGCCTCTTTTTGGAAATCTAGTCTTAAACTAAAAAAAAAAAACTGTTAATACACATAAAAAATAAAAAGGGAACTAATATATATACCGGAACTTAAAAATGCACCCGCACTTATGCAAAAACAGCTGCAGCGCATGCAGTTGCTGCAATGCCTTTTATTATTAAAGTTGAATATAAAACACTTTTAACTATATTAATAATTCAGTTAATAAAGTATCACTTTAAACTCTGTTTTTTTAATTAGCAAAGCAAAAGCAAGACATTGTTTTGTTTTTTTAAAATAACAAAATTTAAATATACAACCTGACATAATATTAATATAAAAACAATTAAACAAATCTAAATAAAATATAAAAAACATAAAAAACAGGGAAAACTTATTAATGAAAATCTTTAAGGATAAAAAAATATAAAAAAAAAGGAATAATATTACGACTCTAATAGAAATAGAAATAGCAGTTGGTTTTGTAAAAAAAAATAACCCTATTTAGCTAGCATACCAGCTAAATAAATAGCATAATAAAACTTAGCTACTATTATATAACCACTGAATTACTTAAGCCAGGATTACTTAGATTATTAGTCTTAATATAAGCCAGGTAAGCCAGATAAACTACTATAAATTACTAAATTATCAGTAAGCCTAGTAAGCTAGTAAGCCCTATAGGCTACAACTAAAAAAATAAATATATATAAAAACACACTTGTTACTAAATAGCTAAATAATATAAATAGATTTTTAGCAGTTAATTTAAATATTTACTTATAAACAGCTTTTACCAGCTAATAATTATTATTAATTTATAATATTGCTTAACTACCACCGCTTAGTTATATATTTTAAATATAAACCCCGATCAGCAGGTTTAGAGAACCCAAGGAACCTTGATCATTACACTTATATAGTACTGCTAAAGTGTTAATAAAGGTATATATTATAGCTTAAAAATAGCTTTAAAAGATATTCTATTCGTTATTATTATAAAGGTATTATATATATTAGCTTTTAAATATTGCTTTATAATAATTTAATTTAATTAAAATAATCTTTTATAAAGATATTTATATTTTTATATAGGGTGGTATTTAACGCGTTTATTGCGTTACGCGTATATGGGGGGGCTAAATTAGGGGGGGGCCGGAAGTGGGCCGGGGACGTTATAACATTGAATGCATGAGCCAGCTCGAAGTGTGCCAATAACTAGGTTCGCCAGTCCTTTAAAGTAAATGGACAACATTGCCAAGCGAGAGCTATATAATACATCAAGATAAGGTGCTTACTCCATCGCGTTACGTAACAGAAACATGCTCAAAACACGTAGTTATACATTTGGGTACGTTTAAACTGGCCTCGTCCATACATTCATCGAAAAGCAGGGGAAATTGAAAAGGGTGAAAGGTGTACAATTCGTGAGGTACAACCTATTTCGGCGTTGTTGAAATGCCGCAAGCCACCCTAGTCTCATCTGTCAAGTCACTCATCTTTCAGAAGCGCACCCTCAACTTATTATTAGTCCAGCCTCCACATGTGTACCCCTTGAACATCAGTCGAGGCTAGGAAACCTAGCTACTTAGCGAGCAAGAACGTCCCAGCCCAGCACCAATCTCTGTTCACGATGTCAACGATTCCGATGTAAACGCTCTCGTACGGTCTCATTACCCATACCAACGTCTTCCACTATAGGCCGCAGTGAAGTCAGCGGAGCAAGGTTGCTCCTTCTGTAGCCTTCTTGTTGAAACCTTGGCATCTGACTATGTTGTCAAACCTGTCTGAAGAAATCTTTACGGCGATTGGACGACTCAATTCGTCTCCACGTGTAAAGTCCGTCAGTCTTCCAGGTTTGACTTAGGGTGCCTGGTGGCCCCACTACTTGAAGTTCATTCTGTAAGCTAAGTAAAATGTTTAGGTACCATGCCGGCTGGATCGTGTGCGGTGCGCGTGTAGCCAATATTATTACTTTTATAATCAGCTCTAGCGAGCGATTTGGAAACAGATGGGCCTCTAGATTCTAAGGGGCGTAGTCACTTTGAATCAAAGCGGAGTTGGCCCCATACTGTAATCCACTTCAACTACGTGTCAAAAGCTCCATGGAACTGTGAAGTTTCCGATATGAGATTCAGTGCCTCGGGCTCGTCTTGCAATGCCGCGCAATCAGGTCGCCCGGCATGTTACAAGACCCAAAGTCTTCTTTGGTCGGCCAGATCTCAGTTGATCTAGGGGTTCGTGCCACGGTGACAACAAGATTATCATTTTGCTGCTGCTGAGGAAGCTTCATTACGCTGTGTCGTCAAAATGTGTACTTTACATGACTGGTATAACCAGATATAGAATGACCTAAGCTGCCGCACGTGTCTGTACAGCCCCGAGCGCAGGGCGTTTCCCCTTTCTTGTCTCCCTTCCTTCAGCAGGCCCAATGTAGTCACTGTTTGCCTCATTTTCTAGCCCACCAGGAGTAACTCTATGCTTTGGTGCCAAAATTGGAGTACCCTGAACCGAATAGCTCCGTCGGTGACCTCTTGCTGCGTTTCTTCAACAAATGCCTGTCGGTGCGACTCCTTCCTCATCCCTGACGGCCGATGCCTCATACAAGGCGATACAAACACGGAGTTTTCAACACTCCCGGGCGGTTTTATCAATGGTAACAGCATTGACAGGGCTTCCAGAGACTTGGAGACTGGAGGCGCTGTGTCGTCTCTTTGTCGGGGTGCTCGGACCGGGAGTAGCGCTCACTGGCGTTCGGTATCCGCCTCCATTCCAGCCATATCGCGACAACCAATTCTCTGCAATACTGAGGATTTCCTCCGGAAAGTTCTCACCCAACTTGTTTTGGCCCTCAGCTAAATCTGCGTTGTCTGTCAGGAGACACACGAATACCCGCTCGTGGTGGTGCTTCCAGGGATACTCAGCCAGGGGGAGAGATGCGAGCGGGCCCAGTTCCATCAACTCATCGAAGGTGTCTTGCGCTGCCAGTCGCAGCTCGTCTCTTAGACTTCGTGCCTCAAGTGCGCTCTCCTCGTCGTAAAGGTGTATGGCCAGCTTCTGGACCTGCTTGAGATGATCGTCCACCTCGCTGATAGAGGACGGGAACAAGTCGCTGGAGGCGCTGTAATGGGATACGGTATGTCTGAGCTGGATGACGTTCTTCATCGTATCCTAAACCAAATGCGGTCGAGTCGCACGGAACTTCAGCAAGCTCCAATTCGTGGACGCGCAGCCCCAGTTACGTTGAAGGATGTCCCACTCGAAGCGGACATGTCGCCAACTTGTCTAAGGGTTCTGTCCCTGCTTGCGCTTTGCCGCGAACTTCCAGAGACACTTTTGCGCAACTTCCTTGCCCTAGGTCAAGAGCCGAGCCTGCTGTTCATCATCGATGAACATGTGTCTGAGTGCTGTCTTCCGCCACTTGTCATCATTCAGTCTGGTTGCGGGTACAATGGCGTGCAGATCGATGAGGTCTTTATATTCGGTTTCCGAGAGCTCCAGGGGTGATAATTCCCTAGTATGAAGCCATCCTAGCGTCCACGGTTCGCGGACTTCGTCGAATGTCTGTGTGTGGCAACCAGCATCTTCCGCGCTCCGTGCCCAGTTTCCAGTCTCGGAATTTGGGCCCCAGGACGACAAGAGCTCTGCATCACTTGGAGCACCCTCGATTTGATCATCTCGTTCCGAATACTTGGGGCACAGTTTGGCGGCTGAAGAGTTTGTTGCTTTCATATGTCTTGGCTCAAACATGGGCAGAGACTCATCTCGATGTCTGTAAATGTCCGTAAAAGGCCATCTCGTGCGATCCGGTTGTTGCTTCCGGCAGGAAACAGTTGTTGAAGTGCTGAGAGTTATTCCGTTAGACTTCGTGGTGAGATCCCTAGGTTCGGTTGAGGGCGTCGCGGAGCGTTGTTCGGATGCCTTGGTAGCACGAGCATATCGTGAGGGTGAAGGCTCGATGTTCTTGGTCCGCCGTGAGGTCAATGGTGGCTGTCTCTTCAATTCTGGTGGCAAAAGCCGACGCAGGTTTGTAACTTCGTCTTTTAGGAATACAATCTCATCCCTCGCCTCCGCAAGGAGCCGATTTGATTCCTCCAGCTTTCTGAGGGCGATGGAAAGTCCGCGGGCCTCAGTGGCTGTGGTTGTGTTTGTAGAGGGGCTCGAGAGCGGCTCCATGATTCGATGGTACAGAGACGGCTATAGGTCGATGAAGAACGATCATGGGAATCAGGAGGTGCTTCGGAAGTTTACAGGAGGTAGTTCTAGACATTAGGGCAGATAAATGACATTTAAAGACATACCAGATGGTGAAATAATTAGTGTTTGACCTAGTTGGCCTTTCGGTTCAAGTGAAAATGACGTAGGTGAAGTTCCCAATTTATATATCTCGTGTCGCAAATTGTGGCCCTCAACTCGCGAAACCACCTAACGATGACTGGCATCTGAAGACCCTATGGCAGATATGTTGAACGGCAAAGTGAATATATATCTGAGTAGTCATTTCACATAGCTTTAGCTGCTAGCTATATAATATGTTTGAACGAGGCGAGGCTTCCGCAGCGTTTGGGGTTGTACATGTCAAATGAAGAAAATACAACTCTGGAGCAGAAGACAACTGACTGGAAACAAAGGTAGAAGTTCCACCAACTAGCCTCGGCAGAACGTTTTCCAGGAATTAATACCTCCTTGTAGCCGCAATACATCCGGAAATACTCAAAGGCGAAGTAAAGTGCTCCCGGTACTAAGGAATCTGATCAACACTGATGCGCTTCACGTTCTAGTCGCTGTAACTACTATGGTTGGGAAGATATTGAGACACTGACATTGCTTAGAAATGGTTCCTGCTTACAACCAGTAAGCCTCACATGGTTGAGAATGTGGCGGGTCATGCCCGAGATAGTGGCAAACCAAATGGCTCGTTCGGATCTCGCTGTGAAATGAGAGTTGAGTTGTGAAAGAAAGGTGAATGAGGCCTAGGTACGCTCGGTAACCTACTTGCCGTCTAGGTTGTCAACCTTCACTTCTCATCTTCTCCCAACATGGATAGAGCTTCGACATCCGCCGGTTCAACAACGGCATTTCTTCGACTCATGTCGTCGGGGGAATGAAGGTGGTTGCAAGAAACTGTTTTACACCCAGTGTGTTTCATTCAGTCAGATATGGTGAAGTCAAAGCGATTTTGGAAATGGTTCTTTGAAGGAGCGAATGCGTGGCAAAGAGCGTGCGGACCAAGCTCCGGTTGGGGCAGGCGAGGAAATGCCACACTGTCGTTTCAAGCACGACTAGCTCATAGGTTGCACCAACTATTCAACTAACGTCCAGTGACAGTAGTACTGATTTTGAGTTGGTATTCTGCTTCATGCAGTTGCTCAATTTTACTTTTTGACGACCTTGGACATCGGTCTGGACATTAAGTCTGTGTGATACCCATCGTCTAATATATTTCTCCAGCGGCCCATAGTGACTCATCGTGTGCGTCCCATCGTCTGTCATACTTGCAAGTTGAAATCATAGCACACTAATTTGAAGACAAGCGATGTTCCCAAACGTCCCTTGCTCGGTTTAGATACTACAACTGAAAACTTCCTTACATATAATTTAAAAAGCTTTATCCTTCTATTGGTTACGTTCCAACACCCGCATAAATTACCGCAAAGCGTGGGTTCTTGGTGGAATTTAGGAATGACTACATGTAATCATCCTTTTCATTCGCGTCTAACCCATGTCATCTTTCAGAGCTGTCTATGAGGAATTGACTCCAAAGGTCGATATCCCTGATCTTATCTTTCGAACTTCCAGCACATGGCGCTCATAATTGTTTGCTTCCAAACAGCGATGGCAAACCCAGAAAATTCCAGAAGAAACACGAGATGGTTTGTGTCTCGCAGCTGACCATGATTCCAATGCCAACATGCCAACGAGCTATGACTCGCCGTCCTGAATTGCATGAAACTCATGCCATCGCACGGGGCACGCAATGTCCGCTAGTTTCGCTTCAAGTTTGATCATATTTGCTGGTTCATGGCTGTATCATTTCACGTTATGCCCCGCTCTATTCAGCTGACTGGCTCATGACCTAGCAAAGGATGTTTGCCATCGGACTGTTCAAAGCAGTGCCACACTGCCACAGAGGCTGGGTTGCCGCTCGATGCATGGTATCGCTGTATAAGCCAACTTTAGACAAATAAGTCATGGCAGAAAACGACAGGTGCGGCAACAATGCTATTGTTTCCATTGGAACCGGGCGCCAATCTATCTCTAACCTAACTTCAAGTGGGCCCCAGCAAAATATCCTTTGTAAGACATAATCACCCCTTGTTGACTGCTCCCTCGGCGACTGACATATTAGGTCATGCAATGCTATCTAGACCTTCTCTATTGTAACATAACAATACTTGGGAACCACACTCATCTCCATCTTCGGTTCCATTGAGGTGGACTTTCCCTCCAGCTTTTCGAATCTAAAGTTCCACAGGAGAAGCGCCAGGAGATTCCGAATCTGCATGTACGCCAGCTTCTGGCCGAAGCACTTCCTTGGGCCGAGCCCGAAAGCCAGGATTGGCCCTGCCCTGGGGTTGAAAGATACATCGCCGTCCTCGTTCTCTACGAGCCATCTGTCGGGGCTGAAAGTCGTGATATCCTCAGGGCTCCACGCGGGGACGTTGGACTTCTTTCGGCAGTTTTCGCTGTGGAGCTCCTCTGCACAGGGGATCGCAGGCCGGGCGACACCCGGGCCTCCCGTGGGGATGATGATCTCGGTACCCTTGGGAATAGGCACGCCAAGCAGCGTGGTGTCGCACATTGTGTCTCGCTTGTCCTGGAAAAACGGAGGCCAGATGCGAAGCGTCTCCTCGGCGAAGGCCTCGAGGTGTGGGAGGTGGCTCCTGTTAATCTCGTCCGCGTTTGGCTGCCGCTTCTCCTCGACCGCGGCGGAGAAGGCTGTTTGCAATTCCTCGCGAAGCCTCTTCTGCCACTGGGGGTACGCGCCAAGGTACCTGGTCATCCCTGAACAACAGAGCATTGTCAGTCAGTCGTTGTCAGTTCGCGGCTATCTTGCAGTGGGCATGCCTACAGCTAATACTTGTTGCGCTAGTTTCATGACCGGCTGAATAGTAACCAAAAACCTGGGGGTGGGGTTGTAAGCCAGGACCCTAAGTGCAGCCAGACTGCCGCCTCCGAGCCGAGTTCTGGTGGCATAATTACCTCATCTATTATGCGCCCATGAAAGTATTCAGGCTTTGCTCCATGCTTCTCAGCGTACTGTCTTTCTCTTGACAGTATCTGATCCAATGCGGACCTTATCACAGTGTCGCCTTCGCCGTCCATCCGAGCCAGAGCTTTCTTGACCTCATTGGTAAATAGCTCTGTTTTGACTTTCAACGAATTTCTCAAGGCCGGTGAAGTGAGCAATCGCAGCTTGTGCTCGAGCGGTGCGTTGAAGGACCGGGCTTGTGTGCCTTGGTACTTTGTCAGATAACGAAGTGCCACCAGTGCTGGGAGGTCAGGCGCTCGCGGGATAGTGACAGAGCCGTCAGACCTCTCCTCCACATCAGTACGTTTCAATGCCGCCGTGAATGTCAACTGCTGCTTGATAGAACTCATAGAGTCTTCAATCCGGAACGCAGCTCCGTTGACCATGTCAGAAACACAGTCAAATATGTCCGTGATGGCATCAAACGGTCGGCCATTGGCGTATTGAGCTTTGAGTTCCCAAAGTGACACCAGCATTGAAGCATAAAGATAGACCTGGGGCGCAGAGACCTGAAGATGGATCAGCATTGTATGACCACTTTCCCCAGCAACTAATCTCTGAATGCTTCGAGTTTTCTGGGCTCGGTTCCGATAACATACCTCGTTCAGGAATTTGGGTGTCATGAGGTCACGGACTAACTCCTTGCTTCTCTTGTATTCTGGGGATCCCGATGGCATGACAATGTGGAATTCAGGAAGTAATCCTCCAAACAGCCACTTGAACGCTTTTCCGCGGTTGAACTCTGAGTTTCGTCGAACCATCATGTCCTCAATTTCCATATAGTCGGAGATAAGGATCGCAGGCGGTTGCAAGGGTTTGAGCCAGACCTGGACCATCGGGGCGTTCTTTTCGGCGAGCTTGTTGAAAAAGTATGGGACAATATTGCCGTTGTTCTCCTTCGCAAACTTTACAAGTTCAGGCACGTTGCCCAATATGCTTTTCGATGCGGCCTCATCGTAGGGGATGCCGGGAATCGGTTTAGGTAAGGCACAGCGGTAGGCAAGGTACAGTAGTGTTGCAAGTGCTATCAAGACGGCGATGGGTACAGAGGCTGCTCGTGATGGTCCGCTCAGCGTGTTTAACACCACATTGGCATGATTTGGTAGAGCTTCGCTCTGGTTAGACATTGTGTGATGCTTTTGGTGAAGAGATATGTGGTTAAAGATGTAGAAGAGATGACGGAACGGAAACCGTGTCATAATGTCATCGATCTTGATTCTATACTTATATACATTTAAACCATAATGAGCCTATCTGCGGGCTCGCGTCCATCGGAGTCGAGCATTAGAGCGAAAACTCGATGTCGGTCTGTCACTGCGGCCCGACAAGGCCACAAGCATACTACGGTGATAGACCGAATAACCCCTGCACCGTCGTTTGAGAGCCTCTTCTCCAAGGTCCCCAGACGGAGCCAGCAGGAGTCGAAGTATCTTGACCCACTCAGCCCCTATGCCGTGGTACCCATGAGTACTCCGCATGGGCTCCCCAGTTCATCGTATTTATACGGCGGAGTTAATCTTGGCCATACAGGGTTGTGCTTTCCAGCGTTGTTCCCTTCAGATCCGGCATTTCCACAATGGTAAATCGATAATGAGTATCTGAGACTAGAAACACAACGGTGTCAATACACATAGTTCAAGGTCAGCACTACAATGATTTAGCTAAAGGAATGTGGAGATCATCTTGCCCTAACTAAGTGGGGACCTGTGTAGAAAGACTTGATATTTATGGGCGACGTGTTATGGAAGCTGGATCTGGGAAGGTACATGTATCAATACGCTTCAGGAACGAATTATCGCTATTATCTCCCAAAATTCAACTCCATCACTTCCGTCCATTTTACTCTCAGCACACTCCGTGGTCAGCCAGAATCGGCGCACCCAGCTCCCACAGTCAGCCCTGCAGTGGAAGCTGGGTGGGCCGACGCTGGCCGCTCCGTGATCTGCAGTCCGTCATGTCCATCTATGAGCGAGCCAGTGTTGCATTAGTAATAGATGAGGCTTGAAGATTCGGGGTAGGGGCGAGCTGTGTATCGCCTGCGAAAAATGACTCTTCTTCTCTGCCGAGCAGAAGCGTCTACTATAGCACACCATTCAGCTCAGAATCACCCGTGGTCTGGCTTCATAGCATAGTATCTCAACATGCGATGTCGCGGGCCAAGATGCTTTGTGAGCAGTGCAGGGTCCTGCTACGGGCTTACAGAGAGGTATATCGGACCGGCTGTAACGGTCCTAGCGGCGGTGTAGGCCTAGATAGATACCTAATGGCGTGGAATGGCACGAATGCACAAGGACAAGTCTGCACAACCGAAACTGATCCTTGGATAACCATTCAACTGGTGGATCGGCGTGAATCAGGCGGAAGCGATAAGATATGTTGAGCTGAATCATTGCCAGGGTAGGTCTGGTACCGCCGTGGGATTTATCTCCAACGTGTTGTTTATTAATGGCGTTCTACCGTCTAAACTCTACCCATTTCGAGGTGGGACTGGCTCTATGCTAACTAAAATAACATACTGCCTTTCCCCTGAGTAGTCTGCTGGCAGAGAAGTGATTTCTTGACCTCTCTCATCAACACCTTCTTGTTCAGTATCAGAGACCTTGCCGTACCCAATACCGTCCCCTCCGTGCATAGACGCTACACGTGCTAGCCTAACATTGAGGCTGATGCTTAGGACTGATTGGCCATGAACAACTTCAGTTTTGCGGCTGTCGACGTCTCTCCACGACAGCGTTGTTCCATCCGGGGAGTACTTGAAAATTACGAACTCCCGAATATTACTTAGCAAAACTTCGTTTGCTTCCCTCTCATCTCCCATAATTGCCTCGAAGATACCTTTAGCGCTAGGGTCTTGGTCGGTGTAGATGACAGCGCAGGGTCGATCGTTGCCTTGGTAGTCCTCGAATATACCGCAGACGAGGAGGCAGCTGCATATGTGTCTGCCGGAGCTCCGGATATCGAAGCCACGAATCCCAATGAAGTGGGGATATATCGTGCTCAGTGTCGCCGCTTTTGACGTGACAGACTCCATCGTAAGGAAGTACTCATCATGAGGGTTCCAGAGATTTTCGGGGTAGGTCAGCATGTCATGGACCAAAAGGTTTCCAACGCGGGTAAGTGAGAATCGAACGTAAATCCGACTTGCCAGCTCCAGGCGTATCCTCTCCTCCTCCTCGGGACTTAGTCGCTTTTGTATGTAGACTATGGATTTCCCCCCGATCCAAAAGCGAGGACCTTGGGTGTAGTAGAGTCTCCCTGGATGCTGGCGCACAAATTTTGATCCTGTTTGGTGGAGATAGATGCCGAGTCGTTCGCCTCCAGTCGTATCTCCGCAGCAACCGAGATCCAGCACGAACCGCTTGTCGTCTGTCAGACCCAGACTGGTCTCAAGGCGGACGCCGTGGTTGGTGATGATGAACTCAGGACGGGGTGCCAGGAAATCATCCCATCGCACAACACTCCCGCAGTGCTTAAACTCTGCGGGCGAGCTGGCAAACATGCCACGGAACCCGTCTTGGCCGCCCTCCTCGTTCGATGTCCACGCAAACAGAGACAGGTCGTTTGTTTCCTTTGCTATCTCCTCTTGAAGCCTGACAAAAGCTCGGCCCCCCTCGCCATAAATCATTGGCATGTGGATATCGAAGAGACCAAGGAGGCAGTACGCCATGTCTTCGGGTCTCGTGGTGCTTCGTCCCGCTGCCCATGACATCTTCCGCGCGACCGGAATCTCAGGCAAGATTCCGCTATCTCTCAGGACGTGTTCGTCAATTCCAGTGATGTGGTAGAGTTGAGAAATCAGTGTTGCCTTGTCGCCGCGATAGTCCCAGCTGATGTCGTAGAACTCGATCTTGTCTGCTGCGACTAGTTCTTGCAACGTCCATCCACGCGTGAACCACCGATAATGACGATCATTCAGCCAATCGGAGACAGCTCCTCCTCTGCGTGGTGGCAGGTCGGCTATGTAGGCGAAGCAAAATTGCGCCTCTCTGTACCATCGGAACATGGAGTTGATGGCTTCGGTCAGCTCCGCACTACTGCTTTTATCGATACAACACGTATCGATCCATACATATCGTAGACCTCGCGACGCTGCCAGTTAGCAAGTCTTTACTATCTTATCGTAACTCATTTTGGACCTTGCTTGCTCAGGGTTGCTGAAGTCTTTGTAACTGACTTCATCGGTCCCCCACGTGTGCGAGAGTATAGCGTATGGAGTCTGCCGCAGGTCTGGAACATCGTGGAGTTGTAGTGTGGAACTATCAATTAGGATCATTTCCTGAGGACCTAAGATGGTCTGTCCGAAGGCACATACGTCTGTTAAAGTCAATGGCCTCGAGAGCTGGAGCCAGAGCCTTTGCAGCCGAGGGGTAATACGAAGAACGTGAGCGTGGGCGTCAGCTTGTCGCACAGAAAGCGCCACAATTGCCAAGATGGGTTCAGGAGGCCGAAGAGACGTTACAGCGTAAGCGGGACAGATATTTCACGGGCACCTTACTGTTGCATTAGCCTGGGTCAAGCTGGCGGATCTGCGGCCCCTCTCTCACCCCTGCTTACTCTGGTTAGTCAGTTTCTTTTTTAATCCAGTTACAGTACCTTTTTACTTTTTTTACAAAAAGAAAAAGCCACATCGATACTGCAGCAAGCTATTGCTCAGCATGAATGTCGAGATGAGGCTGGGGAACATTTGCGGATCAGCCGAACCGCGGGCGTGGTTTGCAGTGGTTTCGACCCTAAAAACAAGTGGCCTGTCCGATAGCAACCAGGAAAATCAATTGTATAAGGAGGCCAAAACATAGTTAATGACATGTAGGCTGGGCAGAATATCAGGCTTGATCACGGAGAGAAGCCTCTCCCTTACAGGATAAGGCGGGTCTGGAGGCATGAATTCGACTGACTGCATCGATTGGCTGTCTTGGAAACGTAAAGGCATGTATACGGCACCATTGGTATCCGAATAAAGTCCGTGAGAGGAGCTAGTTAATTCAGGTTATGGTGCGCACTTATCAAAATGAATGTAATGACAGCATTGTGCGGGCAAAACTTTAAGGCTGATGTGGATGAGCATGGGGAATTGAGGAGGTCATAATAAGCTGTGGTCCGTGCTCGGCCCCCTGTGCTGTAACTTCGCTGGACGCTGGACAAGCTCCAACTATGGACATGTGAAACATATCGATACAATCAACCACCAACTCGCCCACGACACGCAAATCCGCCCAAGCCTGGTGGCTGTCGCTCGCCAGAAAGACGACCCGGACGCCCAGCCCACCATGGCCGAACTCGAACGAACCGTGCTGGACTTCTACCAGCTGTCGGACCCGTATCCCGTCGAGTGGCCGGCCGAGAAGGACACGAGCGACGTATCGGAGGATGAGGAGGCCAAGAAGAAGGTCAACCGGCGCAAGTCTAGGTACCAGGCGCTGGAAAGAGCCGTCAGTAACAGGGTCAGCATGCTTCCCGGCCAAGAGAAGTCCGCGAATGGCGTGGGGAACATCGTTCAGAAGGACGAGCCCGACCCGTTAGGCACAACCGACAGCGTCGTCAGGACGTTGAAGCAGCTCGGTGTCCCCGTGCAGGAAGACCCTCGGCTACGAAACCGGTTCCTCATGTCCTCCACCACCTTCTCGCCGGCCCTGTTCCTCTCCCAGATGCACTCGACGGCCGACACGCAGTCCCTGCTGAACGGCCTGGACATCCTCTCCCAATCTATCGACCAGAAGAGCGCCTCCCTCAAGGTCCTCGTCGAGTCCAACTTCGAGCGCTTCGTGCGCGCCAAGGCCACCATCGACAACGTCTACAAGGAGATGAAGTACCGCGGCGCAGACCCCACGCCTCCCACCACCCGACCCCGCGCTCATTCGAGACATGCTAGTAGGAACAGCTTCCGCAGCAGTAGCGGGGTGGGCCTGGCCAGCCCGATGGTGCCGGACCCGAGGAAGAAGAATGCGCTTGTGAAGGAGAGCGAGTACGGAGTGGCGGGCATCAAGGGCCCGCTGCTGGACGTCTCGGCAAAGGCGGAGGACGTGTGGGGCCCCGCCCTGGGCGGACGAGACAAGGAGGAGAGGCTCAAGGACGTGGCTGCGACCCTGGAGAAGCACCGGGAATACGTCGAGATCAGCGCGTCCATCGCGGAGAGCATCAAGCGGAAAGACCACGAGGCGCTGGTCGAGGAGTACAACAGGGCCAGGTCGTTCGCAGACGAAGCCCGGACGCTGTCCCAGAATGGGAGCAAAGAGGACAAGTTGCCGGATCACCAACTATATCAGATCCTCCTGGCCGCCCGGATGTGGCACGATGTGCATGAGCAGATCGAGGCTTTCAAGCGGGACATGTGGAAGAAGCTGGTCAACCTCCATACTGCACCGAAAGCTGAGACCGCCGGTCGGCAGGACCAGCACATGGAAATCATAAGTCTGTTACTCGAGCTGGGCGTGGAGGAGAACCCCATATGGATCTGGCTTCTCAGCCGTTTCGAGTACCTCAAGAGCAAAGCCACGTCCACCGCAGACAGGACCAAGGTCGAAATCGAGGTGGCAAGACGGCGCATTGCAAGCGTCGAGAAGCCAGGGTCCCAGGCGATCGCAACACATTTGAAGACTATTGCACGACAGTCGATAGAGAGCAAGTCGCATGCCTTCGACTCAGCTGATATTGTGGAACTATGGGAGAAGATCTACGCGTTCCTGAATAACATGATGTCTTCTCAGGGCATCATCGGAGAGGTCGTCGACTTCTGGCAGACTGTCCAGGGTTTCTTGGAAGGCAGAACACAGACATCTATGCCCACTGGCTACAACGGCGAATCGCAAAAGCATCACGAGCTGACCCCAGAGTGGGCTGCGGACTTGCAAAAGGGAACACTGGAACTTGTCGACATGATCCGCGAGCAAGTCTACTTGTTCTTCGTTGGCCCGCCGCCGGAGGATCTCTCAATGCTTCTCTCCCCTATGCCTTCAGAGCCCAGCACGCCCTTGTCCGCCGCTCTGGGCGGCGTAACTCTCGCGCCCAACACGCTTAGAGACCCACGTATGCACCTGGACCCAGGGAGCATCCCCCCGCCGTCTCCCAGACGCGGAGAGCAATGGGAGAAGTATGCTTTCTGGCCGCCCTGGTCCAACTCTGTCAGCGCCGTGCACTATCTCGCCAAGATCCTGGCCGTGGTAGGCTCGGGTTCATGCGACATGGCCAGCCTGGCGCCTGTCGCCCGAGGTGATGGTGCGGTTCTCGAAAAGCTGAGGACTCTCGTCGCATCCGTCAGAGAGCGGTGCGTCTCGGCCCTGTGCGCCGCGTGGAACAAGGACGCAGAGAACATCAAATACGTGGAGGACTGGAGCAGGTCCGCCGAGAGGAAGGATGTGACCAAGATGCCTGCCAGCTTCAAGGCATTCGAGAGCGCCCTCCTGACGGGTATGCAGCAGATACTGTACATCTCGGAGGCCATGTCAAAACCTGGCGCGGGCGACATTGTGCAGCCGCCGCCTACGAAGTTGCTGCAGACAGTGCGCAGCCAGTACGTTACCACGCTGTACAAAGCTTTGAGCGGTATGGTGGAGAATGCGGAACGGTCTGTTCGGAAGACCGATGATGATTGGACTACCGATGAGGGATTCGTGGTCGTGAACGGGGCCAGTTCAAGGGTAGCCAGCATGAGTGGCGCAACTATCAACGCCGGCGACAGAGTAAGTACAATACCTGAGCACATTTCACGCAGGTTACACAAGGCTGACTACCTCGTGCAGAATGTCCGCATGCTGCTGACCCTGAGCAACTTCCAATCCCTCCGGGCAGAGATCGTGCCCGGCCTCAACACGCAGTTCGAGAACGCCTTCTCCGTCAAGCTCACCGACGAGACCCTCAAGATCAAGGACGTCCTCGCCCAGATCGACGCGCGCCTCTTCCAGTCCTACACGCGGCCCTACATCGAATCCCTCCGCGCCGTGATCCGCAACGGCGTCACGGCCCCGGACTGGCCGCCCGCCTCGCCGGGCGACAAGCCGCGCGAGGTGAAGCCCTACGTGTACGAGGCGCTGCTCAGCCTGGTGCTGGTGCACAGCCAGGTCTCGACGACGGCGGCGTCCCTGACGGGCCAGGTGCTGTCGTACCTGCTGGAGCTGTCGTCGCGGGAGCTCCTCGAGGCGTTCCGGTCGCGCGCCCGATACGACCTGCCCGCGCTGATGCAGGCGACGCTCGACGTCGAGTTCGTCGCGCAGACGCTCTCGCAGTACATGACGGAGAAGGCGACGGAGCTGCAGACCACCATCTACCAGGAGCTCGACTCGCGCACCGACAACGACGCCCGCGCCCGCCTGCAGGCCGAGCTGCCCGAGATGCGCAGCGTGCTCAAGAGGCTGCGCGAGGCGAGCAAGAACGAGTTCGCGTGCTTCCGCAAGCCGAGGCGGAGGGACGGCGCCGCCGGCGCAGGCGGGAGGGGCGACACGAGCAGTGTGTCCACCACGATGTCGATGGCTGGGTCGATCTAGTTTTTGTGGTTTTAGGGGGGGGGGGGTTGGCGGGGAATTTGTTTCCAAATAAGGAACCCGGACAGGCATCGAGCGCGCCACCAGGGAATTTTGGTAGATGGACGGCATTTATAACTGATGCATTGCTTTGCCACAGAGCCCTAGCTACTTATACAGTCTACAATTTCGTCAAACCCCCCCATGGGGGAGCCAACACCCTTTCCGTCCCCCCCCGGCCTTCCGCCTTGTCCCCCTTGTGTCTCATGCGTGCGTGTTTAGTTATAATCATCCCCCAAGATCGATGAAAAAGGTGCCGACGAGGGCGGTGGTCTGTATGTAGCTGTTATGCTGAACGAAGTATGCATGCCTCCCCAGTACTCCAACAGTTTGGCCCCACCCAAGCCTCACTCAGCCTTTTCCATGTGAGCGGAAGGCAGGTGAACGTATGAAGGATGTATAAGACGTAAAAAGGGAAGTTTCTTTTGGTGGCGGTTTGTGGGTCGTCATGGCTGGTTGCACCTAAGGGGAAACTGTGGCATGTTCCCCCCGCGTGCGCGTGCTTTCCTTCCCCCCCCCCCCTTTGTATAGCTTTCTCCCGCCTTTACAGCTTGGCGATGATGGCGGCGGCGTACTCGTCGGTCTTGGCCTTGCCGCCCAGGTCGCCGGTCAGGGCCTTGCCCTCGGCGAGGGTGTCGAAGGCGGCCTTCTCGATGCGGTCGGCGTAGTCGCCGAGGCCCATGTGGCGCAGCATCATCATGGAGGAGAGCAGCAGGGCAGTGGGGTTGGCGAGGCCCTTGCCGGCGATGTCCGGGGCGGAGCCGTGGACGGCCTCGAAGATGGAGCACTCGTCGCCGATGTTGCCCGAGGGGGTCAGGCCCAGGCCGCCGATGAGGCCGGCGCACATGTCGGAGAGGATGTCGCCGTAGAGGTTGGGCATGACGAGGACCTTGTCGTTGTAGGGGACGGGGTCGGTGGTCATCTTGAGGCAGGTGTTGTCGAGCAGCTCGTCGTCGAGCTCGATTCCCGGGAAGTCCTTGGCGACGTCGCGGGCGGTGGAGAGGAAGAGGCCGTCGGACAGCTTCATGATGGTGGCCTTGTGGACGACGCGGACCTTTGTGCGGCCGATCTCCTGGGCCTGCTGGAAGGCGAAGCGCAGGACGCGCTCCGAGGCCTCGCGGGTGATGAGCTTGATGCTCTGGACGACGCCGTCGACGACGGTGTGCTCGATGCCCGAGTACTCGCCCTCGGTGTTCTCGCGGATCAGGACGGTGTCGACGTTGTCGTAGGGGGTCTTGTAGCCGGCGACGGAGCGGCAGGGCCGCAGGTTGGCGAAGAGGTTGAAGGTGCGGCGCAGGGTCAGGTTGAGCGAGACGTGGCCCTTGCCGACGGGGGTGGCGAGGGGCCCCTTGAGGGCGACCTTGTTGCGCTCGATGCTCTCGATGGCGGCGTCCGGGATGGCCGTCTTGCCGTCCTTGAGGATGGGCGTGACGTCGACGGGCTCCCACGCGACGGGCGCCTTGGCCGCGGCGAAGATGTCCTTGACGGCCTGCGAGATCTCGGGCCCGATGCCGTCGCCCTCGATCAGGCTCACGGGGTAGTTGCCGTTCCTGTCCTTGACGCCGTTGTACTTGGCCACCCTCTCGCCCGAGATCCACCTCCTCTGGGATTGTGTCTGGCTGAAGGCGACGGTCGCGCGGGGAGCTGCGCGGGCGAACTGGCGCCGCGCGGGGGCGGCCATGGAGCGGACGGCCAGCATTTTGGGCGTTGTGTGGGAGGGGAGAAGAGTAAAGTAGATAGATGGGTTAGGTTGGGTTGGATTAGGATGGATGCCAGTTCCCAATTCGGAGGGGTCCCAGTACGACGACAAGCACGGCAACAAATAAAAAAAGAGTGCCGGTGAGGTGCTTGAAAACTGAGGGGGAGGGAAGAGAGGAGGAGTAGGAGGAGGAGGAAAGGAAGGTTTGGAGTTGAGGTTGAGGTTGTCAAAGATCGATCACACAGCAAAACGTCAACATAGCCAAGGTCCGTCCAATCCTCTACTGGCCTGCTGGTCTGCTGCAGCCGGAGCTCCTCCTCATTGCGGGTGCCCATTGCCAGCCGCTAATGAAAAGATTCACCCACCAGGACAGCGATCCTGCGCCATTTTGCCTTTACTCCGACATGGCCGAACATACCCGACTCGGGTCGGCCCCAAGATTGCCATCCCGCCGAGCTGCCAAAGACCCCCGCTAAAATTTATTCCTTGCTAGACTTATCGCTCGCTATCTAGTCTTGGCCATCAAGGTTCCACTCTAAAGTTCTCACAGGATCGGTCAATCTCAGATCTCCTGTGAGGCTCTGCTGCATCGGTCAACCCCCATCACGACACACACCCACCTGCTCACGCGCACTTTCGACCGCACCCATTCCACAGAACCCAACAACTCACCTTCAAAACTCCCAAAAAAAAAAAAAAAACATGGGCCCCAAACGACCACACGACGAGGTCGAGGCCGAGGGAGGCGCCCCGACAGCCGCGGCCCCGGAGCCAAAGAAGCGCAAGGGCTTCCGCGTCGGGCCGGACAACCTCCCGGACGGCGCGTGGAAGCGCAAGAACATCAAGATCAAGCACGAGCTGATCCACAAGGCAAAGGTCAAGAAGGAGTACGCCAAGGTCAAGGCGGAGCTGCAGAAGGAGAGGGTGGGGGGCCGGCAGGACGAGCCGCAGATCCACCCGGACCGCCTGCAGCGCATGGACGACGGGCAGGCGGACAGGCAGCACGTCAACCCGGAGCGGCAGGCCCTGCTCGACGGCGGCGAGAGGGCGGCGCCACGAAGGCAGGCGAGGAGGGCGGAGCAGACGGCGCCCGCGGAGGACGAAGGGAGGCAGCAGGGCGAGCAGGGAGAAGGAGGAGGAGATGGCGGCGACGACACCACGACCGCATCCAAACCCGCAATCACAAGCACGAACACAACCACAATAACAACAAGTGACCCAGCAGACACACCCTCCCCACACGAACCCCCAAGACCCCACCGGCGCAGCAACAACAACAACAACAGGCGGCGGCCCGACTACTACGACAAGGCGCTGGAGGAAGGGAGCCGCAAGAGGGCCGAGGCCGAGGCGCGCAGGGCCGAGGCGGAGCGGCGCGAGCAGGAGCGCGCGCGCAGCATCGACGAGCGCGAGCGCACGCGGCGGGCGATGCTCAAGGCCAAGGGGTTCTCGGCGTCGGGCAGGCCGCGGGGGAAGCCGAAGCTGGGGAGGGAGAGCAAGGTGCTGCTGGACAAGGTCAGGAGGCTGGTCGGGGCGTAGGGCTTGGGCTGGGCCGATGACGGACTTGGGACATGGGGCGCGGGAGTGGGAGTGGGAGCATAGAAAGGGATCCATATATGTGTACGGATAAATGGAAAGGAGGGGGGGGCGATTCCCACAGAGAGTGACTCCCTGATCAACCAGACGATACTTTTGGTGGTATGGAGCAAATGGTGAGATCAAGACATACGATCGATGCCCATGTGCGGAGAAACAACGTATTTCTCATGCGCACATGCCTCACAGTTGTTCAACGTCAGACACGAAATCCCCTGAATCTCCCTCAGAGCAACCATGTATTGCGCGAAGGCTCTTCTACCACTGTGTCACGTTGGATCTCCCAAAGAGGACGCGAAGGCCAGGACGGGCACATCTGGGCCGTCTAAATTGAAACCAATTGGGTTTCTAGCACTGCGCACTATTTAGGTATGTGTCGCCAACGCCCCAACACCCAGTACGCAGCATTACAGGTAGATAGTCGTACAGTCATGTTGAAGAGTCTTATAGAATTCTCGTCGCCCCGAGCCACGCCCTCGAGTTACTCGCACTGTCGCAGGCCGCACTATGATGGCAACCTCATCGAGGCAGGCACCAAACTTTTCACTCATCTTTTGGAGTCTCCCGGATCGGGAGCGTGTGTGAACCCTGCGTGACACCGACAGGTCTGGCCTCTTCAGAGACGGATTCTGACCGGGTCAAACCTGAGTGGTGTGCAGGCTCGTGTGTTACGGAAGGATTAGTGCCGCCGGGAGTCACTTCTGCCAGTTGTCGTTCTTCACAGGGAGACTACACGTCAGCGAACTGCCGGCCTGCATGGTACACTCCACAGCGTGCGTGGGTTCCAGACTTACCTAGGTCTCGGATGCGATGGCGCAGCATCTGGTTCTCCCTCGTCAACATCTGAGTCTCGGCCTGATAGAACGCGCTCTCATCCCTGCCACCCAGCGCGAATGGCTCCCCGCTGTCCTGACTGATGGATGTAGATCGGAGGCGTGGCGACGCACCGCGGCTGGGGGTTCGAGACCTGTGCCGCAGATCGTTGCGCGCAAGATCGAAGGAGCTTCGGGGGAAGATGGGCGACCGAGGGAGTGAGCCAGAGGCCGAGATGTTGGGTGCTGCCGAGGTAGGAATAGGTTGTGCGCCAGGTCCTGGGGTGGTGACACCGGGCGACTCGTCGCCTGCGATGGCGGACGAGGACTGGTTCTGATGAGACTGTAGTTGCAGGATCTGGGCTTGTTGCTGTCGAATTTGAGACAGGAGGCGGTTCTAAAAGGAACAGCAAGCATCAGCATATTGTGAACATAGTTGAAGTCTACCAAGCAACCTGTGAGGCCGGGGCGTACCACTTGGGCTTCCTGCTCAGCCTCCAGCTCCTGATGGAGCTCACCCAGGCTTGGTGCCCGGTTGTGGTGGGGATCGGCGGCGAGCAGAGGCGAGCCGATGCTATGTCCTGTCGGGCTGGTGAAGCTGCTCCTATGACCGCGGGTCTGGGTGTGGGGGTGGGTCGCATCGGGGACCATCTCGCCGGGACCAGGCAGGGAGGGATCGTTGATTTGTAGGTTCATGAGGACTTGAGAGCGTCTCCGTCCGTTGCTGGGAGATGTGACTTGTCGCGAGAGAGAGCCAGAGGATCCTGCGCGTGGTCATATGTCAGATCAAGGAAGCAGTGAAGCTGGGGCTCGTGTAGGGATTAGGTGGCACCGTACGTCGCGAGTTGGAGGAGCGTTCATGCTGCAGCCCAGCATTGACGGCGGCGGCGGCCTGCAAGGAGGTAGAGGCGGAACGGCTGGGAGAGGGCGAGCTGTTTGGGCCATGGGCCGGGACAGGCTCACCGCCGTTGGCGTTGGCGTTGGCGCTGGTCGACATTGCAGAGACAGAGGCTGTGGCTGGGGCTGGGGATGAGGCCGATGCTGACGAGGAGGTCGTCGGTGGTGATAGGGCAGAAGACGGAGGGAGGGAGTTGATGTCTGGCATGATGGGGGAGTAGGAGTGGTGGTGGTGGTTGCGGAAGGGTGGCCCCTCTTTCTGGTTTTAAAGGACCATGTAAGGATAATATTCGTCTGCCGTGTCGCCGTCTATGCTGAGGTCGTTGACGGGTCAGGACAGGTCTGGTAGGTGCCAGGCAGGGGCTGTACTTGTGAGTAATACTCCGTACCTCCGTAGATGATGTGCACGTCAGGCAGGAACAACGCAACGGGGAAGGTAGCCTGTATGCTCTCGATCCATGTAGGAAAGGTATGTACGGCCGTTTGCTTCCCTGGGAAAGCTGTATGTAGACTAGTAGTAGATGGCAGTCGCACTCGCGTCTCGTAGCTTCCGCACCTGGTCGCTCAAAAAGTGGGGACGCTGCTGCTGCTGAGATGTGAGATGGAGGGGCAGCTGCGTCACAGGTCTGCGCCTACACACTCACTCACGGGTCTCTTCTCCACCAGGGCTGCCAGGCTGTAGTGGCAGGGTTCCCTCATACCTGTAGGACTGTCAGTCACCACATCAACCATCTCTTCATCTCATCCCATCCCATCCTATCCCACGACACGGATGAAGAAACACCCAAGGTCACTCGCTGACAGGCACAACACACACACAGACAGTCGGCCGCCCAGGCATTCCCTCTCGTAGGTCTGTCTGGCAGTGGCAGCCTGTCATGCTGATCAGAGCCCGGTTTGGGGAGCCACCTGACCCTCTCGGAACAGCGAATAGCCTTGATCTCGATGGCCACCAGCCACAGCACTGAGCACTCCGACTGCCGTCAACATATCGCACCACTAACACGCACACGGCCATTGCACAACGTACCACTCTCTGCGCTATGTGGCTTTCTGTAGTCCCAAATGGGGGGGCCCTCGCCCGTCACTCCCCAATTCATAGCTCCTCTCGGCCATCATCACACTTCAATTCAGGGTTTTCACCTCATGACCTGCCACCTTAGACACTCGCACGCACACACCACACACCCACGCCTGGACCCTGAAGATCTGCTCCCCCGTTTCGGGAAAACTACGACCCTCTCCAGATGTCTTGGGAAGCAGTGGGGCTTGGATCGGCTGGACGGTGGGCTGGTATGGTGAGCTGGTAAGGCTGGGCTGGGCTGGCTGGCTGGCTGCTAGACGGGGAGCCGGGGTGTTCAACATCGGCCGGCTCGGTTCCTGACCCCGAAGTGGCTGAGATCATCGCAGACTTTATACCTTCACCTGACAGCTCCCCTCGGCCCACTTCAGCACAACCGTCCGGCTGTCGAGCCCGTGGCTGTGGTTGTCACCCCGTCCTCGGTTGCACATGCCATCGCCTCAGCTTCGACGCCAACCTCCCCAGGCTCGAGACATTTGCCTAAAAGATGATACCTTTGCAGGGATGCGTCGAATATCGGAGGTCAGACCACACTAATCATTAACAAAGGCTCAGCACGTGTCTGCTCGTCACGATAGGCTGAATCATAGCCAGGTCTCGAACAAAAATTCCTACCGCAAGTCATCTCCATCTTGGTATAGGGCCAGGAGAAGAGGGTCAACAAAAGCCCCGAGACATGTACCACGTAGTAGACGGACACAACCGCACCAATGTTCTCTACGACATCACGAGCCACACAACGCGACACGGCTCGCCCCCCTGAGTGGGCACCGCATCACGCGTCTGCGGCTCAGCCATTCAGTCGGTGCGCTAGGCACTCGAACGAGCGTGGCAGCATCTCGGCATTTCAGCAATCGGCTGCAAGGCAACTTGGCTCCCGGAATGCTGTGCCACAGATTTTGTTGATCATTGCGCATTTTAGTTGGCTCGGTACGAGTGACGACTCCATGCTTCCACAAGGTCCAGGTAGCCTCAAAAAGGCATTGCACAAGAACAGCGAAAAGCGGAAAGCAGTTGAGATCTTCCTATCCGAAAAAAATAATAAAAAAACAAAAGGAAAGGAAAAAAATGTGATGCGAGAAGGTTACAAGCTATCACAATGTCACACCTCATCCCAGTGGGTATGACCATGAATTTAGTCTCTCATTAATGTCATCCCTAGACGTAAGTACTTACCTATGCGCCCGAAGGGCCTCATGTCATCGTCAAAACATACCGTCCAAGGAACAGCTGCCTCGCACCCCGCTATCCACGTCTGCGGCAATTATCGTCACGAACCAGAGCCTGCTCCCTCTCTGCAAGGTCTCGCGCCCCAGGGAAGCCGATCTACGGCTGAGGTGTCGCCGCCGCCATCTGCGAAGGCTGTTGCTGAGGCCAGGCCACGTGTGTCAGGGCTCCAGCGAGTTGATGCATGAGACAATATTGCCGCAGTCTGTTGCTCGTCGCCATCCTGTTAGGAGGCGTGCTGCTCAATATCTTACCGAGAGGCACACTCGCGCTTTCCACTACAAGCTCTCTTGCCGCGGCTTCGATCGAGCTCTCGTCAGCCAGATCTACCTTCGGGACCGGCCTCGAGATAGTGCTGAAACCTGTCGTCAGCAACATGGCCACTTTCATAGAAGACGGGCTTGAGGTGTTTCCGCTTATGAGCTGTCAAAATCTTTTCCCTTATCTTGCCGAGCGTCCGCTCGCGGAGCCGTGTCCGCGTACAGACGCTCTGTCTTCTCGTCCCGGATCAGTTCTGTCAGGTCCGGGATAGGGGGCCTCTGAGCTTCTGGCAACTTACAGTCTTTCATTTCCTGCGCAGTCATGTCGGACATGCATCTGAGAAAAGAAAACACCAGCTCGGTCCCTACATTGTCCTTGGATAATCCGAGTACATTCTTATTGATGGTACGGCAAGTTGTCAACATCCCAGCTCAGAAGCCACGACTTATCCTCGAACGTGACCCTCCAGCCGTTAGATGATCGCAGGCGACGACTTCGCTTCCCTCTGTTCGGCTTCCATCGAAGACCATGACCCCGCGGTGACCACCAGATGGCCCTCTCCTGGATGACGAGCGTAACCAAAGTCGCCGATCACAGCATCCGGGCACGCTGCACCATCGGCGAGGTGTTGCCTGTGTGCAAGTCCATGTGACGCATATAGAGCTCGTGCAGAGGTTGAATTTCCCTCGAGAATGTGGGCCGTGATGCGAAACAAGAGGCTGAGCGGCGGCGGCGTGGCACCCGGCGGGAGGAACTCGTTGAGCTTGTGCGTGCCAGCGACGTTGTACAGCTCCCACCGGCTCGTGCGGCTCCCGCCCACCAGGTCCTGCGACGACAGAAGCCTCGAGGAAGCGGCCCGCCAGCGCCCCCTCCCCGGACGACGAAGAGGCAAGCAGCGCCCGCGGGGCCTATACCTCGCGGTCCGGTCGCGCTATCCTCGCCGCGTCGTACGCCTTCCTATCCAACTTGAGCACCGAGACCGCCCCTTGCTGCTCGACTGTGCTCGCCCTTGCCCTCGCCCCCGAGCTCGCGGCAGAGCGCCACATCGCCGTTGTAGCCCATGCCCAGGACCTCGACAACGACCTGCCTCTCCCCGCCTTGGTTAAGGCCCACTGTGGGGAGGGGGAGAGGGGCGACACGCAGCGTCGTCATTGAAGGTCAACTGACTTAACGGAGGTGGAGGAGTCGAGTTTTTTTGGGTTGTGTGATGGGCGGCTGTATGTATGTGTGTGTGTCTTACCTTGGTGGTTTTCTTACCGTGGCCTGGGCTCCCCCTATTGCGTGCTCCTGGGCTCTTCTTACCTGTAAGTTGCTCAATGAGTATATATATGTGTGTGTGTGTGTGTGTGTGTCCTAGATGAATAGGAGAGAGGTTTTCCTGCACTGTAAGATTTGAGCAATATTCACGCCTGTTGGTCCATTTTGGACTATTTGAATTATTGATCAGAGTAGAGGTGATCTTGTTAAAGGGGGGGAAGGCTCCTGCTTGGTATACATAAATGTTTATTTACACCGCTTTTGCCCCGTTGTTTCTGTTGTTGTCATTGTGAGGATAACGGAATATGTCAACCGCCCTCGGCTGCCCTCCTAAGGTTGACATGCTGCCCAGTGTGCTGCGGCCCCATGAGTAACAGACAATATACATACTTAAGTAGGTTTTAGTCACTTCGGCAAAGAGAAGTTAGCATGGGGATTCTACAACTTGATGAAGGGCAGAAATACGAAACATGATATTCGGGCGTCGCCGACAGGATGGGCCTGCGCACTCGAGGGTAATTCCTTACGACTGAAGTTTTGAGACACAGTGGGAAACTGGGTCGCTAGCATAGCAGGATGACGGATTAACCACTCTCTCGCAGCGACTGGGATTGACGATACGTATCTTCTAAACACACACAAATATACAAATGTATATAGAGGTGGGCCTACACATTCGGCATGTTCGGACAGTGAACCGCCCCTTGTCCACAAGTCTACACGGCAATGATAAGAGATGCCTTTTCTCCGCCAAATAGGTATGTCACGGCGATATTGTCACACACGCAGAGGCAATATATATAAAACTATACTTATAAGGTTTCCGACTTGAGGAGATGATACGGAAAATTGGTGGACTGGCCCGCCCGCCTGCCTGCCAGCCAACCAGCTCCGCAGCAAGGTATGTTCACTGAGACCAATCAATCGAAGGTACACTGGGCTTCTCTGCATGCTGCTACTTGCTTCCTTTGCTTGCTTGTTTGCCGCTGTTGTGCTGGAATTTGCTTTGGGATATTAATGGTGTCACGGAAGCAAGCCAACGGGGGGTAAGGGGTCATCGCGTCTTGTCTCTGGAAATAGCACAACATTATGAGCCAGCCGCCCGCTTATTATTTAGCTTTCTTATGTTTGCTTTTTCTGGTCTTTCCCCTTCATTTTTTTTCTTTTTTGTGTGAAATTCTCCCTCTCTCTCTCACACACACATACCCCGTCGGCGAGAAATTGTGGCGACTCTCAAGCCTGAGGCCAGGTCGCCCGTGGCCCAAAGTATCTATCTAAGTGGAGGAGCAGCGGGCACTATGGACGTTGGAGGTTTGGCAAAACAAAAAGAAACAAAATTATGTGATGAACTATACCCTCTGCCCACGGCGCACGACGGGATGGCGATCCTCAGACAACTTTGTTCTTTATTCTGCCCAAAGCGCCGTGGCTGACGGAGAGAGATGGAGACAGACAGAGAGAGAGGGGCCGGAGAAAGGAGATTGGGTGCTGACCTGAACACACACACACACACACACACATCTCTTACTCACCTCAACCGTCGAGGGCGTTCATCTCCATCGAGCGTGAGGGTGCCGTGCCGAGTCTATGTTTTTTTTCTTCCCCTCCCCTCCTCTCCTCCGTGCTCAAGCTCATCGAGGGTATTTAGTGGATGCTTGGTTGCGGGATGGGATGGGATGGTCAGCAAGGTGGCTTAACCGGTCAGGGAATGCCCCGGGCGAACGAGAGGGAGACCCGGCCCATCATCATCCTGTGTGGTATAGCGACATGACGAAGATGAATTAGAAGACGAGGGGGCGACAGCCAGCCAGGCCACATATTGCGCCGGCGTGTGGATTACGTTTATGTGTGGGTGAGTGGGTGGGTGGGTGCTTGCGTGGGCGGGTGTAGGCGGTGATCATCAACATGATGCTGGTGGTGGTGGTGGTGGTGGTGGCGGCGAGAACTCTCTTTTTCAGCAGCACCACACAACCCATCATCCCAACTCTCGGGAGCTCCCTTCCACCCCCTGCACACCCTCTTCTCTGGTTGACCTACTGTCGCAACGGTGCACGGCGCCACTCCCCCGAAGAAGAGTCCGGCGTGGATTTGTCACCAAGATTCAAAGGGGAGAGGCGGGCCCGGTGAAGATCAATGGCAGGCAGGCAGGCAGGCAGGCAGACAATGCAGTCAGATGGGCAGCCCACCCAGGATTTCACCCACACACCCACACAACACACAAAGATCTACCGGCAGAGTGGGTGAGATGAGAGAGAGAGAAAGTGGGAGGGGCTTGCCTCGCCTCGCCTCGCCTTGCTTTTCCTCGCAGCGCAGTCAATAGTTCCCTCTCAGCTCACATGCACGCATGCGCGCGCAAATGCTCAAGTCTCCCCCTCTAGCTAGCACCGTGCGATAGGTGGGCGGGTGGTGGGGAGATTGGACCTCTTCGGCGCGGCACACGCGTCAGCTTTGGAGATTGGGCGAGACGAATTATCAATACGAGGGGTCAGGTCATGGCGATGGGCCACCCCCCCCCCAATCTCTCTCCTCGGTCCTCTGTCATGGCGGGCTGAGTGGGCTCCTGTAAGGCTGTGGCGGGCTGACAGCACGTACAGCAGCGACGGCCGGGCTGGCTGACTGGACGGGTGGGACCGGGCTGGACAACAGCTGCTTGGATGGATGGCAGGCAGGCAGGCAGGCTGGCATATCGCCACCTGCTGCCGCGAACCCCAAAGTCCAGCTCAGCAAGGTATTCATTCATTCATTCTCGCCAGCCGGCCAGGCAGCCAGGCAGCACAAACCACCCCCCACCCCTGGCTGTCGCGTCAAGGAAAGATGAGCGCGGGCTGCTGGCCGGCCGGTCGTTCGGCCGGTCAGGCTAGCCAAGGCCCCTTGGGGCTGGAGGGTGGGACGCCGGACGCCGCGCCGCCTGGGCGGGATTGGGGGTGGTGATGGCGTGATGTTTTGGCGATTGGAGGCTGATGGTGTGTGTGGGAGGGCCTTGTCGCGGCTTGATGATGATGATGATGATGATGATGATGATGATGATGATGATGATGATGATGATGATGATGATGATGATGATGATGATGATGATGATGAGGCCTCATTTTTCCATCTATGCGATTGGTATGGGCATGTGCACAGT
Organism: Diaporthe aspalathi; assembly: GCA_001447215.1. Classification (NCBI taxonomy): domain Eukaryota; kingdom Fungi; phylum Ascomycota; class Sordariomycetes; order Diaporthales; family Diaporthaceae; genus Diaporthe; species Diaporthe aspalathi. The sequence continues at coordinate 34,144 of LJJS01001753.1, forward strand.
GTATGTGTGTGTGTGTGTATGTGAGTGTGAGTGTGAGTGCTTGCATGCCTGCATGCTTACATACCTAGGTACATGCATACATGCGTGTGAGGGCCACGCGCAATATGTCAAAGTGCATCTCTTGGGAATCACTGTGTGGCTGACCACGAGAGAAATCCCGGAATGGGGAGGGAGCATTCGGGTCGGGTAGCACGGCACAGCAGCAGCAGCAGCAGCTCGTTCAAGCTTCGGTCCCACCATGTGCGTGTGCCCTTCTCGTGTGTGGGGAGCGGGATATGTCGTGCCTGATTCGATGCGGGCGAGGAAGGTTTTCCTGGGCAATTCGATTATAGCCTCGATCCGCGCGGGGAGACCTGTCTAGTGTGGGCGTGTCCCCATATCGCCCAACCTGCTTGGCTTGCTTGCTGGCTGGCTGGCTGGTTGGTGAATGATGAAGGTTTGCACGGTGCGGCCTTGTGGAGGTATCTAACATCGCCTCATCATTTGTTTTTTGTTGTCTAGACCCTTCTTTCTTTCTCGGAAACCACCCTCGGGCCACACACCCTCAGGATGAGAGACAGAAAGCTTGTGAATACGAGATCCCGGTATGGACGTTATGCATGTCGCCAGAGACATGATGGTGCTTGACCAATATCAAAAAAGAGAAAAAGCACCGCAAACTTTTGCAGATAATGGGACACTAGACCAAATACTAAGAAGAAGAGGGAAAAAAAAGCTCCAAATACCGCGCAATGGCGCTCGTTTCGAAACACAAGCCAAGGGGATGATCTGCGGTTCGAGATGCCGGACCTTGGGCGAAGGAAGCTCTGGCGGCAGGGGGGGTTGTGGTCTGTCTGGAGTCTGGACACACACACACGAAGAATGTCGTCCTGTTTTGGCCAATCTGCGTACGCGATATAATAAGGCTGGCAATTATGGTTTGGAAACTACCGTGAGCAAAAACGGGACCGACCCCGTCTTGTACCGAACAATCTAATTGTGGGTGGGCAAATCCATGGGGCACGCACACCCACCCACACCCACACACCACCCAAACCTTCTTTCTTCTTTTTTTCCTTTTTCTGAATTGGCGCTACTGCAGGTACGATACCAGTTTTACGAGGGGGGAAGGGGGATCTTCGGTACGGCGCCGGGACCGTGCATGTGCCCGCCCACAAAGAACAAAACGGGGGGCCACACACAATAGGACGGTTGCGGGCGGACTAGAACAAGGGTGGCTTGCAAGCGACATAAATGCTATTGTTGCGATAGGCGGGCGGGCGAACAAGAGAGAGAGGGAGAGGGAGAGGACCAGAAAAGAAGAAAACCTAAGACACACAGACAAACAGACAGACTGACAGTGGGAGAAGGACGGAGAAAGTCAACCGGTATCAAGGTAGCCTGGACGCCTGTGTGACATCGGGCCAATACGACCACATCGGGATCCTGTCCCGAGCGAGATGGGCGATAGACTGACTGGTTGGGGCCTGTTTCTGCCCAGCTGCCCCGTGAAACTCGGAGCGCGCATGCAGGAGGGAAGGGAGGGAGCGAGACCCAAGAGAACGAGAAAACCGTGGTTGGCAGATCATCCCTCCACCCGGAGACTTCTTCACGCGGGCGGCACGATGCGGCGGGATGGGGGGGGGGCCTTTGACGTCCGGAGGGATGTGGTGTAGCAGCACGGAACGCCCAAGGGGGAGGTGAAGGAAAATGCCCGGGAGATACGAGGAGGAGGAGGAAGAGGAGGGTTGGTGGTAGAGTGTACAACGTACACACGTGAGGCAGGTGGCAAGCTTCCTGTCCCCGACAAAGATGCGATGCGCGGGCGCACAATGCAGATGCAGATAATATGCAGAGGGACCCCACCGGTCGCGCGTGTCCCAGAAGAAGTCAAGAGAAGCGTGTAGCACAACCCGCAACCTTGAGTCGAACCCGGCGGGATCTTGCAGATGGAAGTGGAATAGCTCGGTGCGGTGCGACTCGAGTAAGCGAGAGACATATCGAAGAGAAAGAAAGAAAAGAGCGAACGCAGGCAGGCGTGTGTGTGCGTATCCATCCATCCAACCAACCATCCATCCAGCCCGCTGTCCTGCCCGAGGGGCCACCCCGTCTTCGCGGGTGATCGAGAGAAACATGGCGACGGTCTCTTTGCCGCGCACGACCTCGAGAACGCAGCCGGTCGCCGTCGGTCGGATGGATACGTGGCCTCTTGTCAGTCCCTGTCGTGGGGGAGCGGGGAGGAAGAAAACCAAAATAAGCGGGCGGTAGTTATTTCTTTGCGATACTTTTGCTTTTTCTCGCGCACCTTCACTGCCTCCTGCCTCGCCAGACTTTCTTTCCTTGGCTCGCTCCGCAGCAGGCCAGCTCCTCTACATAGTACATGCTGCTGCTGCAGCCCCTGCTTATACGCAGGCGAGGTGCATGCGACCACTGCAATGCGGCCCCAGCGACTACGCAATATCGCATCCCGCCCCTCAGGTGCTTACGGATGATCGCTCATCATGCAGCGACCAGCGATACGGAGGGTGGGATGCATCTGCGGCGGGACCAGAGCCGCCCTCACCTGGGTTGTCGTCCGGCTTTGTCTCGTCTCATCCCATGTCCTGCCTGTCGTGTAAGTACTTACCTAGTTACCTAGGTAGTTAGTTAGTTAGCAGCATATTCCTTCCCTCGCGTCGCACGAAACAGTTCCCCCCCGCCCGAGGCGGCGGCGGGGGTCGGGCGCGTCAGCGCGTGTGCAAGCTGCCGAGACCTGTCAGTCGCGAGGCACGAGGCAAGGGAGGGGACCACTTCGGACTGCTGATCTTGAACCCCCTCTCCGTGTCCTGCTTTTCCCGCGTACGCGAGGCGCCAGCTATGAAAATAGCTCGAGAGCTACTGTGTGGGTCAGTGGACGGAAAAGAGAGCTGGTGCAAGACATAAAAAAAAAGGTGAGGTCATCTAGCCCGCCCAGAAGAGGCTGAAAAAGAGACGCTCGCGGCCGTCTCAGCAGGAGCTCCGTGCGGCCCCTGTATTTCGTGGTAGACATGGGGCCTAAGAGGCTGGGTGGGTTGACGGGCAGTGGGTTCAGAGCGTTACGCCGGATCCAGGTTCCTCTTGACCCTCCTCTTCCCAGATGTCCCGGTATTAGTATACAGGCCAGGGTACACAGTGTAATACTCATGGGTCCCGTCCTGGGCCCAAACTTTCCGACAATCCACCAGCCCAGATCCCACGATCGCCTGTGCGGTGGTGTTTGGCTTTGATGGCCAGGGGCTGTGGCAGTCATTTAGTCGGTTTCCGCAGTTCAAGTTAACCTGGTTTGTTGTGGATTGATCAGGCCTCCCAAACTGCCGCCGTGCATCGTGCGTGCGTGCGTGCGTGCGCCCACGCGCGTGTGGTGTGCAAGGATACTGCAAGGGGAAATAATATCGAGTCTGTCGGCAGGAGGCCACGTTGGCGGCCGCATCTGCGGACACCTGCGGGACGGCCTGATTGAGTTTTGTTTTCCAAATATCTGGGACCAGTCTGGCCAGGTGTGGAGTGGACCCTTTCTGCCTCCGTGTGACGTTATGAGATGTCTGAACTTTGCAAATAGCAGGCAAGTTGGGAGACTGGACAGTTCCTTGGTGGCGCGGCGGGGAAGCAAAAGCAAGATAGATACGAGCAATCAATCGAGACTGATTCCCTTCGACAGCGCCAACTATGACAAAAGCAAACCCCACCACCAGGTGCTGGAGCTGGCGGGCAGGAGGAGCACGAGTAGGGGACCTGAGAGCTATACTGTATGAGGAGCTCCGAGGGGTTGGGCAGGACCAGGATCAGGATCTGGAACTGACTGGAACTGGACCTTGACATGGACGACGTCCTTGCTGGCGTCTACTGCAGATTACACAGTGCTGGTGCAGAGGTAGTGTGTACTCCGTGGAGTGAGTAACACACAGCCATGTTCCGGTGGGTACCGATGTGCTCTGGATTCTGGAACGACGGCAGAGCTCGACAATGGGCAGGGCAGGATGGGGTCGTTGGGTGCCACTCTGGTGGGGTGTTTTACCATGTAGGATCTCGTTTCGATACCCGCGAAGAGTCCGTCCGGATCGGGAGCCGTCGGCAGGGCAGAGGGCGGGGTCGGTTCGTGGATTGTGACTGTCTTGTCATTGTCAGAGCGCAGAGAGCCAGCCAGCCAGTCAGTCAGTCCGTGAGCCTCGCGTGTCCTGTCAGTCGGGTTGTGCCTCCAGCTGCGGGACATGTCAGGTAAGCCGTCAAGTCAGACGTCAAGCGGGAAGAAGATGCGAGGTGGTTCGAAGCCAGACGAAGATGGTGAAGCCACATGCACGCAAAGATGGTGGTGTCGATGGTGGTGTCGATGGTGGTGCCAATTGGCGTCCCCCGAACGCCGAAACAGTTTGACGGCCACGATGTCTCCCTGCGTTTCTCCATCGCCCACGGGTTGACCCATCCCGTTGCCGCGGTCGCGGCCGTGGTCGCGACAATCGTCATGGGCCGGGGTTGGACAGGCGAAAAGTTTTCGTAGGGGAGCTCGGCTGGGAGGCGACAAGGGTCCACGAACCAGAAGTTGGCTGTTGCTGTTGGACAATCCGGAGCTGCTGGGCTGCGCTGGCCCGGCCGCCCGACCCCTTGCCCTCCCCCCTGCTGCACCTTTTTTTCTTTTGGCTGCCTTGAGAGAGAGAGCCGGACGTGCCAAGCTGGGCAAAGAAGACATGGCGTGGCGTGGCGTGGGCGTGGTGCGGGCGCTCTGCGCTGTTCTCCTGTTCTCCTGTTCTCCTGGTCTCCTTTTTTGTCTCGCCTACTGCTGTAGCTACTGCTGTAGTTGGGTAACTCGGACTTTGTTGGGATGATTGTGGATTTCCTGTGAACCCACAGGAAACGGCAGGCATTTCTTATTTCCCATGGCGAGTGAGAGAAGAGCCCGTCTGCATGCAGTAAGCAATAGCAGGAATAGCTCGCGCCACTTGCAGGTCAAGCTCTAGCAAATGGGGATTCGCGGTGCCTGGCTAGGGCCGAGGAGGAGGAGGAGGAGGAGGAGGAGCAAAAGCGCGTCGTGGTGGTTCATGCAAGAGCGTGAGTGGTCGGGCCCCGGGATCGAAAAGTCAGATTTGCGAGATGACATCGGCCGGCATCCCTGCAAAGCGGTGGTGCGGCGCGCGCGACGGCAGAGGATGAGAGAGGATGAGATCATTGCTGCTGCCGCTGCTGCTAACTTCGCGTCGTGGGCCAGAAAAAAAAAACCTTGGCCAGGCATTCAGGGTAGAGCCCAAGGGTGGCTGCGCAGGCCGACTAGATAGACTAGACTAGCATGTACCTTAACACGCAGGTGATAATGTCAAATAAACAAGCCCAAGAAGAAGAAGAGCTGGTGCGGGCGAGCTTGATCTCGTGCGCGGAGTCGTGTGCAGCATGTCTGGACCACTCGGGAGACGGCCAAGGTCAATTTGAGTGCCCCAACAAGGCCGAATCTTGACAGCTTCGTTCGCGCTGTCTCTGGTCGCTCGCCGTTGTGGACCTGAGAACCTCAAGGCCCAAGGACGCCAGCGGGATATGGTTACATTACAGAGTGCATCCATGAAGTACCAGGAAGGGGGGCGGTCTAATAAGTCTTTTGTCTTGCAGGGTACTCCGTACACTCTACACACGTCCGCACGCTGAGCAATATGTAATACGTATCACATCTCGATCATCATCACAACCTTATCCGACCCACGACAGAGATTCACTTCAGAGTTTTTGGTCTTTTCGTCCCTAGTTCTCCTCTGGCTGTGCCACTCTTTTACTTAATGCCCGGTTTGTCATCCATCCATCTGCATTGTCCTGCCATGCTCTGACGCGCCGTCACTGTGCTATGGACTGCTAGTACTATCATAATGATACGACTTACTGTCCTGTTCACACAAATAGCAGAAACACTGTATCATAATATCATACAAGATGCAATATCTGGCACTGGCGTGTTGCTACTGTTGCTGTCATTGCGAATCGAGAGCGCTGAGGGGCCGGCTTCTTCTCAGCCCTGGTCCCTGCATTGTTGAACAACCCCCGCCAACCTTACCGTACCTGCCCTGTCCTGTCCTGCCCTTGCCCTGCCCAGATACCAGGTACGGAGGTACTTGGAGGTACGTACCTCACATGCTTTCCCCGGGCCACCTCCGCACCCTGTGCTATGTACTCTCGTACCTGTGTTTATGTACCTTTTGCCCTGCTCCATACCCGTGTGGTACTTCGGTCAGCAGCAGCAGCGGCGGCAGCAGCACCAGCAACCACCACCACCCCCCAAGCCCGGGACATCCCATCCAAGCCCGCCAGCCTCGACCTCGGAGCCTGTACCCATCTTCCCTCTCCCAGCTTCGACTCGGCCAATGTTTTTCTTTTCTCCCATGGTGCTTGCCCTCTCCATAGCTGCCTTCGATATTAATATGGCCCTGTCTGCTATATCATCGCCTGATAAACCTACCCGTCTTCGATTCGCGCTTCTGCTGTTCTGAGCCTGTGCCTGAGCTATGCGACAGGCTGTTGTTGCTGGCGCACAACTCTCTTACCCATGAGAGTTTGTCTTCCCCCCTTGGTTGTAACTCTCTCTCATATTGCACACAAACCTTCCGTCCCTCACTCCTGACGACAAACCACCTCCTCATCTTGCCTCCTTTTATCACCCTCGTGACACCCTCACTGTTGGACTCTGCACCACTCGAGCAACAACAACAGCCAGCGCGCCACCGACGGCCCTCCTGCACCGACTGATACGTCTCAGCCGGTGATGTTTACCTCCCCTCGCGTGTCTCTCGTGCCCCTCGTGTCTGAGCCCGCCTCTTCCCCTGTCGCTCCCGCACCACGATCTCTGTCTCATCCGTCGCTCAGACATCTCACTCGCTTTCATGCCCGTTTTGGTGCTTCTTCTGCTCTTTGGTCGCCCCGCTTGTAACCAGGCGTCAAACCTCCCACCGGATATCCTGTCTCGGGGTCTGCGCCATTCCCTCGTTTGCATGAAGCAGTGAACTCGTGAGCAACAGACTCTATACGAGCAGCCGCGCCTCTTGTAACCATACGTACCATACCCCTGAGCCATACCTTTCTGGACCATCGTTTCCAATCTTATATCCGCACGCGAAAACATTCTTTAGACATGGCCGACTTCGACACAGCCAGTCCTGCCAGCAGCACCTCGGCAACGTCAAGCCAGCCACGGGCCACCCTCTCGCGGAGACAGAGACCGCCGGATATTGACATCACCGCCGCCATGGAGAACAGGATCCCCTTGCGTGCAACCAAGGAAGCCAGGTCGAGCAAGAGGGAGTCAAGGCTGGGGTTCAGGAGCATCTTTGCCAGGCACCGAGGGTCTGGTGAGGCTGATGAGATCAAGGCCGCCCGGAACGTCGCGAGGGCTGGGAAGCGGGAGTCAGTGACGGCCGAAAAGGACGGTAGTCCACCTTATGCCCTGCGGCCGACAGCAGTCCAGTCGGAGACACACCTCGCGCCGTTGTCAGCTGAGGGGCCAGTCCTCAGACCTCGGACGTCCACCATCAAGTCCCCCATCTTCATGGCCCCGAGGTCACCGCATGGACCCACCGTCAAGAGGCGAGGCTCACTTGCCACTTGGGACCCTGTGCCCCTGTTCCAGGCATACCCGCAGGCTGTTCGCACCGCAACCCTTCCAGCCTGTGTCCAAGCGGACAGCCTCCTCCGGGCACACCAAAAGCGGGAACTCATCAACAACAGCAACATCAACCATCCGGACCTCGGTGACCAGAAGGCCCTGTTCGTGGACATGGCCCGCAAGAAGCACCGGCGCAACAGCTCATCTATCAAGCTGGACTGGACCACGAAGCTCTACGTCCTGGTCACTTCGGGCTACCTGCTGCAGTACAGCGGCGATGGCACTCATGACCGCTTGCCCGAGAAGGTAATCCAGCTGTGCAAGGACTCGGCGGCCTTCGCGAGCGACATCATCCCCGGAAAGCACTGGGTTCTTCAGGTATCCTCGGTCTTCGAAGAAGGCGCCCTCATGAGTCAGGACAACAGGTCATTGTTTGGAAAGCTTGGGATGCGCGAGAAGGAGAAGCGCATAGCCTCTGACATCCTGATGGTCTTCGAGAACGTCGACGACATGGAGGACTGGATGTCATTCTTGCGCAGGGAAATCGAATCATTGGGGGGTAAGCGGCCAGTGACGGAAACGGGTGCACCAAAGGAGCTTGTGGAGCACACCCAGTTGAAATCTCAGCCAAGCCAAAGGGCACTGGTGGTGAGAGACCCATACAGATTCGTGCCGGCCATGAACAATCCAGAGGTGCGGTGGGATGCCACGGTCGCCTTTGAGGAGCCAGAGCTGCACCTCGACCTGCTCCCGGACCGGAGCTTCGATGACAACTCCACCACCAACAGCTTTGTTTCCCAGGACGGCCGGCAGCTCGATGGCCTGCGGGACAGCTCCAACCGGTTCTCGTTCACATCCGCCGCCAGGACCATTGTCACGTCCGATTCCTCGCCATCCAACTCGCCGATTCGTGATAGCTTCGGAAGCCTCATCAGCACCTCTGACGAGCCTACGCCGCTGGCCGAGGAGACCGAGATCCGACGGCGACCCAATGCTGCAGAGATTGAGGACCGACGCCAGTCGTACCGCACGTCCAACATGGTCCATGATATCAGTGCAGGGCAACCACCCCACCGTTCACACTCTTCCCTGTCCTCCATCCAGGACCCACCCAACTTCAGTCTCCCATATCCGGGGAACCGTCGCCGCTCTGCAACGCAAGACTCGGCCCATGCCCACAACGCTCACGGCGCGTCAGGACGCCCGCCGAGGAGGATGAGGCGCCCCCCTCCCTCAGCGCTCGGCCTGTCTAGGCCTCTGTCGATTGTGGCAGACACGCCGTCTCCCTCAAAGCTGTCGCCACCGCCACGAAGCCCTCTGAAGACCGACGACAGCGCCGGTGTTTCAGAACGTCCAAACTCGCCATCGATGTTTTCGGGCTGGACTGCTGGCAACGCCAGGCCCGAGTATGATCTCTCTTCACGGGCATCGAGCCGTGGTTCGATGAGGACAAGCTACCAGGTGTCGGTGCACAACAGCCCGCGCAAGTACGCGAGCATGCACACGCTGCGCCCCGCGAATGACTCCGCCTGGGGGGAGATCCAAAAGCTCGAGCTCCCCATCCACGCCGCGTTCAGTAGGTCTTCGCTTCGCGACAAGGCAGACGAGGCGGCCGACATTCCCCGGAGTATGTCGTCGTTGGACACATACCAGAGCTCTGGCAGGAGTCGCTCGCCCATCATCCGGGCCGCAGTCGCCCAGAAGAGGGCCAGCATGTGCAGCTTGCCTAGCGCAAGGGAATCTCCCCGGCACCGCTCGGTGTCGATGTTCCCCACAACCAGCCGGCACCCGACGACAGCGCAGTCGTCCCATGGCGAAGAGCTCACCACCGAGGGCCGGGCCACATCGCCGTCCCCGAACCGCGGGCCGCGCAGGGGGTCGGCCGTGACGATCCCCGGGCATGGGCAGAAGCGGCCGGCATCCTCGCCGAGGGTCAGCAGCGTACTGAATAATAGGCGCAGCCTCCCGCAGATGCCTCATGCCCTGGGGCAAAATTCGCCGCTGCTGCCTCCCCCAGCCCCGCCACCGACCAAGGCGCTGCCGCCGATCCCCCAAGCGAGGAAGAGGAGATCCTCTAGCATCCCGCCGAGGATGGGGATGAGGACCCCCGCAGCGCTGGTCGGAGGGGGTATCTAAGTGAGATGACAAGAGATGCTATAAGCGGTCTTTTGCTTTCCTTTCTTTTCCCTGTCGAAGTACGAGATCACGAGTTTAAGACGGCGAGATGGTGGAAAGAGGTATAAGACGGGACGGCCCGATTTTTGGGAGGTCCGCTTCCTGTGTTATATTATACAAGGACGCCATCGCACTACTGGGTTAGTGCAATTCAGTTCGCTCAACTGCCATTTTTCCTTTGTCTGTCTTTTCAGGGACGGTGTTGGGGCTGGTACGGAAAATGGGCACAAAGACAACGGCGGGGATTGGGGTCGGATGGAGCAAACGGATCTTGGACGGGCCAGGACCGACGGCGTCCCTTCTTTGGAACAAGAGCGCTGCCTACTTTTGGGCCCTCTTTTGCTTGTGTGTTCTCGTTTTCATTTGTAGGGAAAGGTGTGATTTTGGGACATCTGGGCCGGATACTAGAAGAAGAAGCAGCAACATGGGTGGAAATGGGTTCACACCTGAACGTGGCGACCTGCCTATTCATGGGTTACAGTCATCAACATAAAGAGGATAAACAGCAGAGCTTTTTTTTTTTTTTTTTGGTTTCCAGACGGAAGAAAAGCTAGCTAGCTGGTGACGGGGGACCACACCTGCCTCGCCTCGTACGGGTATTTTGGCCGGAGCCTGGGTGATTTATGTTTGCAAGCAAAAATCAACCTTGGTTGTTCTTATTACTTATTACTGCCTGGTGGCAACATACACCAACACATTATCAAGCATGCTTTTCATGCTCCAGCCAATGTGAAATCAAACCAGCGAATGAGGGAACGTGCCCTATTCATTTGGCTGATGACTGAGATGAGATATCGCACCGTGACGTGACGGTAGTGCACCGTGTGCGGACAAGTCGGGCCGTATCTCGCGAGATGGCGAGTGAGTCACATTGTGGTCAGATGCATCGAAACGAGACCATGCCATGTAGAGACTCTCCAGATATTGATATCAGCAAGTGGTCATACATATGTAGAGATGTGCAGTTGGTTTGGAGGGTGACTAAAAGGGGGGCAAGGCTGCCTGGCTCGCCTGGGTGGTGTGGACTGACGGAAGGGGGGTTTTTGGCCTTGGCACCAGGAGTCACTAATGAGACATCTGGAATGAATGTGCCCCACAAAAAGAGCTCTGCTTGGCTTGTGCCGTGGGCTTGGTGCCGCATAATTTCGGCCATCACAAAAAAATCCCACCCCACATCCAACGCCAACCAAACACTACCACCAGCTCAACCCCGACCCAGGCAGACAGCCAGACAGACATCCAGCCATTCGATCAACCATCCACAACGGTCGATCAGGGAAAACAAGCAGATACTATTATCAAACCACCCAACATGGCTGCTGCTGCTGCCACAAACAACCCGGCCAGGTAAGAAAGCTGTCCTGCGTGCGCCCGTCTGAACGAGCCACGGTCGGCACGCCCAGCGCCACACCGTGGCCCCCTTCCCCATGTCTTGACGAGAGCCTGGTCACCTAACATCACAAACCCCCCAACCACAGGGACTGGGCCGACGACGATGACAACGAAGAGGTGCCAACCACCGCCCTCCCGAGCGACGAGACCATCCAGAACCGCGACGGCACAAAGACCATCATCTCGTACCGCCTCAACGAGAACGGCCAGACCGTCAAGACCACGCGCCGCATCCGCCTCATCACCCACCGCGAGGTCGTCAACCCGCGCGTCGCCGAGCGCAAGAAGTGGCCCAAGTTCGGCCTGTCCGGCAGCGACGCCGCGGGGCCCGCCCCCGACACCACCTCCGTGGGCGAGAACATCATCTTCCGGCCCTCGGCCAACTGGAAGCAGGAGGCCAAGGACGAGAGCAAGGACCCCAACGCCCAGAGCATGAAGGACAAGCTCAAGGACAAGAAGGTCAAGTGCCGCATCTGCTCCCAGGAGCACTTCACCGCCCGCTGCCCCTACAAGGAGACCATGGCCCCCGTGGGCGAGACCGCCGCGGGCGCCGCCGGCGACGTCGCCGCGGGGCTGGGCGACGATGGGTCCGTGTCCGGCGGTGCCGGCGGCGGCGCCGGCGGAGCGGCCGCCGGGAAGAAGGGGTCCTATGTCCCGCCCGCGCTGCGGAACGGCGGCGCGCGCGGCGAGGGCGAGAGGATGGGCGGCGGCAAGTTTGGCGAGCGCGACGACTTTGCCACGCTGCGTGTCACGAACGTATGTTAATATCTATCTACAGTCCCCCCCTTTGCTCTTTTTTTTTCAACCCCCCTCCACATTACTCACCTCCCCAAAACACATGCTGACTGGTCGTTCCCCGCAGGTCTCCGAGATGGCAGAGGAGCAGGAGCTGCGCGACATGTTCGAGCGCTTCGGCCGCGTCACGCGCGTGTTCCTGGCAAAGGACAGGGAGACGGGCCGCGCAAAGGGCTTCGCCTTCATCAGCTTCGCCGACCGGACCGACGCCGAGAGGGCGTGCGGCAAGATGGACGGCTTCGGGTTCAAGCACCTTATCCTCAAGGTCGAGTTTGCCAAGAAGGCTGCTTAGATGGATCTTTTTTTTTCCCCCAGGGGGAAGT